>JBCEWB010245583.1:0-23464 GCA_039654565.1 Peronia peronii
GTGGAATTGAATTTTGGCACTTGGTATTCTCGACCTAGACATAATCAACTATGCAAATTCACTGAAATCCCAAAATCAATAATTTAACCCTTTATTGGTGAAAAGCTCACCCGAGCGCCCCCTTAATACAACAAGGCTTCAAACAAGTCCAAACTATGTGTTTTTTAACTGTAATAGATGGTAGGAAAAAATAGGGTTAGGATGAAAATTACAATGACCCACAGTCTAAATGACCTGATAAATATTTCAGCAGAAATGAAAGTTCATGAAAGACGCTCATATTTTGACAAGGAATAATGGCCCTAAATAGAAATTCATTTGAGGTGAAAACTGAAAGTGATCTTCCACTGTGGGATGATCCTCTTACTGGATATTTCGAGTGGAAACGATATACCAGAATTGCTGGGACCAGTGCCATGCTCCTGTTGTAATTAACTCTTGTTAAGTGTTATAACCAACATACTATGAATTAGAGAAATAATGAAAAAAGGAAGCAACTAGAATCTCTGATTGGGGATTTTAGTCTTGAAGGCTGTGATTCCCGATCTGGGATTTTAACTTCAAAGGTTATAGTCCCTGATCCGGCAAAGCCTAGAATTCCTGATCTAGAGAAATCCTGAATGCATCATTATAGAAAATAGAATCCTTAAACTGAAGCTTGATTTGATCGAATATATTTGCAGGCATGTTTCTTGGTATATATAATAAAATGTGACAGTACTGCTGTTTTGATGTAAGATTTTGATCAAGATAGAATCAAAGTCCCAAGGGCTAAGGCCTAGATCTAACTCCTAGGTAGATCTAGATCTCTTCATCCCACATCTCCTTCAACTACTCCGCCAAAAAAAAAAAAAAGACAGGAAAATGCAAACAATTTGTCAGAAAGACACTTTTATACAAACATAGTATAAGCAACAGAACAGAAATTTAACAAAAAAAAAAGGTATAGATGCCATGAAATTAGAGATCAAGCCACCCATTCTCAGTTGATGGCATATCTTGCCTTCAACTAGCTCCTCAAGAAAAAATAATACAGAAAAATACAAAAATTATGTCAGATACACACACATTATAGGAAATCAGAACCAAAAGAAAGACAACAATTACAAAGTGCAACTTAAATCCTCAGTTATGAGGTGATAGTGATTCTGGTCACTTATCCAAAGGCTGAAATCCTGGAATGGAGGGTTGTAGTCACTCCCATGGAAAAATAGGTGTCGTTTGGTCAATTTGATCATATTCATAAGTTTTTCATGGATGGTTTCCCTTGATTAATTTTTTTTTGCTTTTGTGTGTTTCCAAAGACCATGGTACATTGTAATGAGGATAACACAACATATTATTTTAGAGATAGCACAACATATTATTTTAAAGATGGTAACAATGTCTACAAATACTAGTCATGAAAAGTCGTAGCAGAGTGACTGATGGCATGAATATCCAACATACAATACTTCAGCTACAAAGACCTGAGTTAAGAGCATGCCCAGGCTCACCCACGTCCAAGTCTTCCCCCATCGCTGTCCCCAAAATGCTGCCGAGAGTAGCCTAGCCTAAGTCTGTGGGCATCATATTACCTCATCTACCTGCCTCCCTATGCCCACTGGATCAGTCCCTTTGTGCTCGATACCTTGCCTGTGAACATTGTCATGGGGACTGACAGGCCATAGTTGCATGGAATAGCAAAATTATCGAGATGCCAGTAGATCTTGCTTGACCCATAGCATACAGCAATTGAAACATGTATTATCAACATCTCAGAATGTCTACAAATGCAGCTAAACTTGTCAGCTTATCAAACTGTTGATTGGTCAGCTGGACCAAGTGGTCAGTGATTGGTAGGATTGCTTGACCCATAGCATACAGCAATTGAAAAACCATGTAATATCATCTCAAAATGTCTACAAATGCAGCTAAACTTATCAGCTTATCAACTGTTGATTGGTCAACTGGACCAAGTGGTCAGTGATTGGTAGGATACATGTTTATCTTATCTAGCGTTAGGAGCTTTCACATGTTTATCCCATGGGGCACCACTGCAGCCAGATTTGTTTATCAGTATGAATTATGAATAAACCATCCCTTCTCTTCCCCCAAGCCACATGGTTGATTTCATTGTCTGCCACCTATTCTATCCCCTATTATGACGCACCCAGTGAACAACACAGATGAAATAATAGTGGTCAGGAGATCATTGTACTTGACTTATGTGCCTCATAACAAGTTTGGAGAACCGCTAGATATACAGGTGTACTATATTATGAGTGCCTAACACTACAGGTATCCTGTTATAGGCAATTTGTCATAAACTGCTGCTGTATGCGATATTTTATTACTGTCAAAGTAGGAATAGACATGGACATTAGCAATGCTCGTGTTGTAAGCGATTTCCTGTTATCAGTGGTCCTGCTGTACAGGGCTCTGACTGTATTCACTTTGCAAAAATGATTTGAGAACTGTAATAGGTAAGCATGTAAAATAAAGTGTATTACTATACATTTGGTGATTTTTGTGTGTTATAAAGAATATCAGTCACAAAATTTAGGATTGAGGAGATATATGTATGTCCGAAAACATGTAAACTTGAAAGGACACACATTAAATTAGGATGTATTAGGTGGATTGCAAGTTTTTGTCATATACTTTTGTCCAGGTATCATTCTTTAAGAACATAATCATCATCAAGTTTTTTATTCCCAATTGAACAGAGTTCAGACCAATGGTCTCCAGGTTCTCCTGTCTTGTGCTTACATTTAGATTTTGTACCAAGTAGTCTTCTAACTTATTCAGCTCATTTTTTTTTTTCTGTCGGTTTTGAAAGAATTTTACACAACAAATGAAATATTTTACAGTTACAGAACTACGTTAAACTGGAAATTTTGTTCCCAAATGTAGAAAGTTATATATATACTGCATTCTGGATATGGAGAAAATGAAGTGGCATGATAATATAGGTAAGAATTGTCAACATTAAAGTGAATATTTCCTTCTCAATACCGCTTGTTTTTGAAGTTTCTAGATCTATATCATTGTCTCAGTTGTCATTCTCAATCTGTTTGTACTAGATTTCTTGCGTTATCAGCTATCAAATTAGAAGGATGCTATGATCCATGATTGTGTTCAACTTGTTTCGTTTAAATACGATCAGCTGATCAGGCATGCGGCAACAGACATTTATTTATTCTATCAATAAAAAACAGGACAGAACAGTTACTCTGACTCCTCTCTCCAGGCTCAATTTCTGATTCTGTATTCATTGTGAGAGATCATTGTTTGCCTTTTGTCTCCAGGTTTTTTTCATTAATAATATTTTCTTCTGCTACACACAAGCTAGTAGTATGCCTTGTCACTGACAGGGGCCATAGGAAAATCATGAGCAAAATATAGGGTGCTGACAGCTGTTAATGATGCTGAATGAGTTAGTATGATCAATTGAAAATATAAAGTATTCATTATCAGTGGCTCTGAGGATTTGGGTTCTGTGCTCCCATGTTAGCAGTCTTTTCTAATCATATATGCTTTAAAATAGCCTGTACAAGTGAGTTGTTTTCAAGTAATGTGGTCTGAACAGATCATATTTTGCAAATGATATTTACTTTGAAATGTTTACTTTATTTTATGGTCTTGAATATAGGCCTATCTCTTTCATATGAAACTCAATGACAAATATAGGGTTAAGTTTGGACACATGTAAACATGTTCAGTATCAACTTCTTTGTCAGTCCATTAACATATTCACTGCAGCCGTCATTCAAAGGAGAGCAGAAAACGTCGGCTGGCTGAAATGAGAGAGAAAGGGGAAGAAATTGGTCCCACCAGGAAAAGTCTCAAGTCTAATACTATGAAGAATTCTGCTTGTAAAATTAAGGTGGTCTTGGATCTGTCATTGGATGAATATATGACAGAAAAGGTATATATATTTACATATGTATAGATTCTGATTAGATTGCAATAACTTAGTCACATGATCGATTTAATAGTGTGTAAATATACATGTAACTGAATTGTTATTTGTATAGGATATTGTTTTGAAATGTTTCATGATATCAGACAAAGGTAAAATGGGTTTGAAAATAGGATGATGTGCTAGATTTCTGAATTACTTTCCCTATGACTGATGCCAAAATTAACTAAAAAAATGTATCTTCTCAAGAGTTGTGTATAGCTAAGATTTTATTTTGTTCAGTCCTGAATGAAAAATTATTAAGTAGAGTTAGTTGAGTGGAATCTCTCAAGTATGGAGTCTATGGAAATAATATGGAAATAAAGCTCTGAATTTTAATTTCTATCTCTACATTTTATATTTGCTCATAAATGGTATTTTACTTTGCATGTTTTCAGGATGTTAATTCTTTGACTTGCCAGCTGCAACACAGTTATTCAGCCAATCGTAGAGCAGAGAATCCTATGCAGGTATAGTATTGGATTATTTAAATGCCGCATTGGTGCTATATCTAGATTGAAACGATGCTGAAAAGAAAAGTGAACAAACAGTATCCCATTTAGTTGTCACCATAGATCTTTAAGTACCTTTTACTATATTTTGATATTGCTATGAGCCAGGAAGAATGACAATGGTTTTGTTGTTTTATTATGCCATAGATCTTCCTGCAGTATTTAGGCAGTGTTGAATGTTATCAAATTTTCATATCAAATGTGGAGGATTTATGCAATTTTGAAATAGGGATTTAAAGGGAATAACAGGAAAAAATATCTTTCAGTATAAAAACTACTTTAGCTTTACAACAAAACTGATAATTAATATTCATATTACAATTTTCATGCTCACAGTTATACTTATGTGGTCTGCATGGAAAAACATTAAAAAGACTTGATGAGGTTGGAGACTACAAAGGGTGGGATGTAAGTCCTTTCTCTTTTCAGTTTTTTTTTTTTTTTTTAGTGTTCCATGATCATTGCGCATATTTAATATGAAATCTATACTATAAGTCAACACAAATAGACATCCTGAAGAGATAGCAAACTATCTGCTGGTGTCTTTTGAAGTGACAAATTTAACTTCCAATGACTTCGTTTTGTACATTTTGGTATGAAAAATTTAGCAAGTATACTCATGTCTTGGTTAGAAATTGGCAATTCTTGTTTAGTCCATCTTATCTGTGGCACAGAGGTATTTGCTCGCAAGCTTCTATGGCTATCTTTCATTTTAGATTTCCAATTTTTATCACTTCAAGAAAGAATGATGTATTGTTCCCTTAAAAGAAATTGTGATCATCAGTTTTGCTACCATGGAAGTTTCATGTTTTTTTAGCACATTTAGTAATAATGATGATTTCTTTCTGAGCAGGATTAGATCCCAGAAATATTTTGTAGTTTTTCAAATCAGAATTTCAGGTCAGTTTCCTTAGAGATGACTGCTGACCTTTTTTTTTTGCTATTCATTCATAATACATTCTTTTCTATTCAACAGGTCTATGTTGAGACTAAACATTACGATGAAGTTTTCCCAAAAGAAAGTTTAGTCTACCTTTCAAGTGAATCACCAAATCTGCTGTCAAGTCTGTCAGAAGAGAAGGTTTACATCATTGGAGGCTTAGTGGACCATAACCAACATAAGGTTAGTCCTCTGGACATGATTTCATGAATATCAGATGCTAGGAAGATGGTTTACTGAAACTGTTGTCTTTCAGAAAATTTGTCTGTTGAGATAATTATTTTCTTGTCTCAACAGGTTTTTAGAAAATCTGCAATCTGTACATAATTATTGAAGCATTTTCTTACTATGATGGATCAGAGGGTACTGGTTTAAAATAGTTTTGATTAGTGGATTAAAAAATTCTGAACTCTTTTTTCTCTTGACTCATAATTTGCAGTATCGTATCAGACAGCAATGGAAATAATAAGGCAAGGTAAAGAACTTGAGCAGTGTTGCTTCTTGTCTTTTGCCGTGAAAACACATGTTCATGAATATATATTTGATAATACAATCTATCAGAAGATGGCATTACACAAATGTCTGTAAGTTCCCATTGTGCAACATTTTGCTGAGATAAATTGTCCCATGTAGGTCAACACAAGACCATGTTTGTGCACTTTGGAAAACTTCTTCTGCAATCTGTTTCTTTGTTTCATATCTTTCATAGTTCTGCCATCACCTTGGCTCTCTGAATGGCCACTTCTTAATTGACTGCAGTTATTGAGACAAATCCAGAAGCCATAGGATTTAATGGTCAATATAAGATTTTGCTCAGTATCTAGTCAAAATGTTGTGCTTTATAGAACAGTGGAATTCAGTCTGTGAACAGTAGTCCATCAGGACATATGATCACAATTGAGTTGTTTACATTCATTGATTTCAGGGTTTATGTCACCGGATAGCTGAGGAAAAAGGCATCGCCCATGCACAACTTCCCATCTCAGAATATTTGAACATGAAGACTCGGAAGGTCTTGGCAGTCAACCATGGTAATTGTTCTACATCTATTTGTTTTCTTCTTGTTTCTTTGTTTTGTTTGTTTGAGATGTCTTTTCTTGCCAAATGATTCAATTGCCCTTGAGCACAAAATCATATGTTGGGTTCTTTGTTGATTTGTAAACTAGCAATATAGATATTTCATGAATAATTTTTTTTTAAAAAAAAATCTGAATCACAGTTTGCAAGATTTTGTCTTTTGTTTCAATCTATATTGGTCACTCTGAGTTAGATGATTAGCCAAAGCCAGTCCTAATAAATCCTGTATAGTGAAACCATCAACATTCCAGATACAGCTTATATTATCATAATTTTTTGCATGCCATATGATGTTAGTCATTCCAGCTTACCATAATTCTAGTTGTCATGTTGATATTAGGCCTGTGCATGACCGACAATGTTCGTGATCGACGATTAACCGGCTAATTGACTCCATGACCGACGATGATTGTTTATTATACCGGTGAAATATTTTTCTTTTTGTCATGTGTGACATCACATCGGTTATGGTTATCGGTTATGGCCTTGACCTTAATCTATTGTGATGAAAAATAAAAAACCTGCCACGCACACTCAGCCTGAGTTTCGCTCACTTGACCTTTGACCTGGAACTCAGATTAAGAAAAACGTGGGATGTGAAACATGAGGAGATTCAAAGTGTGCGCCTGGCGCCCCAAAGTCTACCATTTTAATGGTTTTAACCCTAAAAGAATCACAAGAAACAGAATGCAATATTGCCACAATGATATTAATTTATGTTCAAGAAATGACAGTGGCATTAAAATGACACAAAATGATGAAATGACACAAATGGCATTACATGTATTATACTGTGAAACGAATATCCTCTTACTGTATTACAGCTATTGGAAACGTAATTCACATGCAAAAGTACAATAAGTAAGACTTTGGCAGATCGCCCCTTTGACACTTCTAGGGTTTAATGGTAGGTAAAACTCAGCACAGATTTTTTTTCTTTGTGTTCTCTTTAGAAAAAAAAAAAACAGAAAAAGGGTCGTATATAGGGAGAGGGGTATGAGAAGGCTGACATTGGGACGAACGCGTGTCACCGACAGATGGAGTTTTACCGAGATCAAAGACACCCGTGTAGTTAACCCATGAATGCGTTAGTTTCATGGTGGATCATGACTGGCAATGTAACTGATCTTCGGTCAACATAATTGATTAATTGATTATGAATCCATGACTGATATAACCGGTTATCATGACTGATCATGCACAGGCCTAGTTGATATACAGCTGCATGTCTTGCAACCAATCAAAAAGAGTCATATGTTGATTTCTTATCAAACTGAATTATTACTATCCCATGATGCTGTAGGGCACTACCTTCTCACTGCAGTCCCTATGGTGACCCAGCACATATCGATTACTGTAAAATGAACTAGTGCCTATATCGATAACTGCGATTATTGCCTCAGCGGTATGCACAGCCAAGGGTCCCAGCAGGTTAGGGCCAGGGGTTTGTCTAGTTCATTTTACAGTAATCGATATGTGCCGGATCGCCGTAGGGACTGCAGTGCGACGGTAGTGCCATGCTGTAGATCATACACTTTCATGTGGTGAAAAAATTTTGAGCTAGCGTGACTGTAGCCAAAAGATACTGCAAGTTGAAGAAACGAAGGTGACTGGCAAAAATCAGGAGAAAAATGGGCAAAAATCACCAGTTTAGCACATAAAATCTGTATATTCATCTAATAACATCTTGATATATGTATGATCTTCTATAAGAGCAATATTTCCCTATTCAGAAGTGCATGTTCTTTTATTTTGGGCCACATAAAAACACTGATATCAGAGCACCATCATCACATTCAACCCCCAGTTTTTCTGTTTGAATTCAGCAACTTATGGCTCATTCTAACTGGGATGAAAATGAGAAGTCAGCAGATGTTTATTACTGTTTTTCCATGTAATTAAGTGAATCTTTCCTGTAATAACTGTAATTACAGCCTTTTATCCAGCAGATATACTTTTTGCTCACTAATTTTCATATTTGTATTTGTCAACAGTGTTTTCAATTTTGCTGCGTTATACAGAGAAGCATGACTGGCAAGAAGCCTTTTTAGCTGAAATGCCACAGAGAAAACAAGCACATCTTAAGACAGAGGATGAAACAACAAGTGAAGATCTGGACAGCAAATCTGGAAGTAATCTTAACAGTGCAACTGCCCCTGGAAATTCTGACATATCAGACAATGTGTCTCAAGAAACTATTGGCATCATCCACGAAAATATCAGTCAAGTGAACGCAAAAGTAACAGAAGAAGCAGTAGAATCAAAGGAAGAAAAAGCACTGAATACTTGTGCATCTATTTCTGTAAGTCAGGACAATACAATTAATGAGGTATCACAACAGGAACCTTTACCTAGTCAATCCCTAGGTGTGAAAAATTGTGGTGATGTAGATGGCATTTCATGACAGTGTCAGTAGACATCAGTTTTGTTAATACAATGACAATTATTTTAGTTACAGAGTATGTCCTGTTGACAAATGATCTGAATTGGCTTTACTGAAATGTCAATGAGGATTGAAATGTAATTGGGTTTTAATGTTAGTAATGTTGTAAAATATTGAGCAACAAGGCTCTGAAGTAATTTAGTGAATTTTTTTGGGTTTTTTTTTGGTATAGATCAGAACATACAAAAATATGTTTGTATAATTGAAGTAAAATATTTATGACATATGTACATGTATTAAAGTTTAAACATTTGTATAAAATAATAAGTTTATATGTTATGTTGATAGTCTTCTTTTAGAGCGTGAGTGAATGTGAGTTTGTTCTCAAGAGTTCATTGAAGGAATGCAATTCAGAGATATATGCTCGTGTACAAGATCTGACAGGTGTACAAGATCTGACAGGTGTACAAGATCTGACAGGTGTACAATGGTAATAGAAAGATTGCAGTGCTGATGCACCTATTGCTACAGTGGGGACTGGATGAGAACTAGATGTCAGTGGTGTGGAGAAGAGAACAAGAAGGAGTGGAAAGCCATGGGTGAATGCCTGCTTCATCATTTGTTACTCTATCTGTCACTTAATGTCTATGTCAGGTGTCACGTATTTCTAGCTTACTATTTGATTTTCTCTCCAAATTTCTAATCACAAGATTTTGTCAATTTATTTCTGTCAGAGTTCTCAGCCAGTTACTTCCCGCAATTTGTATGGTATTATTAACTAAAGAGGGAAATTACTCTTGATATTATATAAGAACAAATTCATATGTAATTACTATTAGGGAAACTTAAATGTGTCTTTGATTCTGGAGAGAAGACATTGAATTTCTAAATTCTTACTGGACATAGGTCATGTTCAGACTTATTTTTCCTTATTTTTTTATTTTACTCATTTCTAGATGCATATAAAGTAAATAATAAAATATAAAATGCAAATAATGACAGAAAAGTTGAGGCCAAAGTGCAGATACAGTTTATTACATGATACATAAACACTCAAACACTCACAAACAAAATTAAAATATCTCATATGACGTGATGTCAATAAGGATGAAAGCGAACGTTTTCTATGAAAATGAGTTTCTGTATATGTCAATGGAATTTGTGTGAATTGTCCTATGCTTTTGTAAGATTCTAACCCATGAATTATCTGTTGAAAAAATTTCTATTCATTTCCATGTGTTCAGTTAGAATATTCACCCAAAAAAGTTAATAGCAAATTCTACTGTGACAAAGAAAATGAAATATTATGAGTCTTCCTTTAATATAACTAAATGAAGTTATTGTCATGATTATTTTGATGGATAAATCTTCATAAGTCATTTCCCTATCATTGTTAGTATTAATTTTTTCCCCATTTTTTTTTTTAAACAGCTGCTTACAGCTATTGTTTAATCTGTTAAAAATTAAGCCTAAGTCCTGCACTAGAATAAGGAAATCATTTTTACCACAGAATTTCAGGTCATATTCATCATTGTTTTGATTCAAAAACAAGGCACAAAATATAGATTAAAAAAAACAACAATAAATATGTAGTACATGTATCATGTTGCACATATCTGAAATCTACAGTTAAGCTTAATAATGGAAGGAACTTCAAAATGACAGAAAATCATGCTATCTCATTTTTACAAGTGTATCATATCACAGTTCAGTGGGAGCATAATGTCTAATCTATGTATATATACAAAATGCAATGTCTGAGACATTGATGCTGAATACTGATATGTAAAATCCAAAATCATAGAGATCGTTAGATCATAGCAATAATCAAGGTGTAAAGAACAATGTGTGCAGGAAAAAGAACTTTTTCTCTCACAATTGATTTGGCTAGAAAAATAAATACTTCAGACATAACCTCTAATGCATGCAGTTAACAGTTTGTTGCATATAGATATCAAAGTAAGTCAAATATATCTGAAAAGACAGGGACTTTAAATTAACCCATCACCATTTGTATTGAAAATGTAAGCATTGTCAAGTTTTTCTTGCAGTATGCCAAGTGGTTTTTATAAAAATTAGGTGGACAAAAATCAAAACATTTGGGACAAGAAACTCATGGATGCGGTTTGGATGGAGAGGAAAGTTTTATGAGATTTTTGTTGTTGGAAAGCAGAATGTTGTATGGTGAGCACAGTTGGCTGATTCAAACATGACTGAATATAATGATGCAATGACTATGTGAGAGAATCTACTGGTTTGCATAAAATAATGGTATCCTATTTGTACGTTGATTTAAGTGTCACTTGGATTAAAAGGGAGGAAGAGGGGGGAGGTCAGAATATTTTTTCTTATGTTATAATTCTACTTTCTACCAACAAAGTAATCTGTAGCTCGTGAGATACAAAATCCCCTGCCTGAGAAATGTATTGAAACCCTCAGTGAAGACATTATTATAATAAAATTTTAAAACATTAAATTTAGAGAAAAAAAAAGACTTCTGATTCATTTCATTTATATTCATCAGTAAATGATTGATTGTGATTTTTATGACACAAAAAGAAGCAAGAAAAACAAAATGAATTAATTTTAGGGAAAAATCCATACATTTCATAAATACATGTATGTGGACGGAATGCTTTTGGTGATCTACTGATCTTAACTCTCACCTGGTAAATTCAGTAATACAAACACATCTTCATTTTGTTTCTACATATTTATAACCTGGTCTATTTTTTATTTAAAAAATTAGCCTGTGATTACATTTTCCTATCATTTGAAGCAGTGACATTGAGTAATAATATAACAATAATATTGTTCAGTCTATGAATTGTTACATTTCATGCACCTGGAGCCGTTGGCAGCATGAAAATTTATATTTTTCTCCAAAATTCACGTATATCTTAAACAAGAAATGAAAGCGAAAAGATTGTGTGATGGAGTACGAAATGGTTTTAAGTCTTACTGCCATTTGTAAATGCATAGACAAGAATTGTCATAATTCTTAGTACCTGATGTTTCTTACGGATAAATAAAAGCAAAAATGAAAGAAATCACAGTCACTGATCCGATATTTTAATTTTCATAGTGAAAAATAGCTTAGTCCTTTGTTTCTTAGAAGGTATTAACTGACTGATTCTGACTCCACATAGCATCAATTTTCTCTTTGGAGGGAGATTTGGTGTATTTCAGTCGAGGTTCTGGGGATGCAGGTTTGGGTGTTCGTGGTTTGGGCGCTGTGGGAACCCTGGCTGGCTGCAGTGGAGTCATTGGCTTCTTTGTTGGAGGCGGCAATGGCTTGAAAACATCGTTTGTTGGTGGTTCAATTTCAAAGCCTGAAGAGAGAAGAAATGCTAGTTATACATGTACATGTATAATAATGATTTAATATCATGCATTCAATCCAATGCTGCTATCAACTTTCTGTATGCAAGGCCCAGTGATGAAAGAGTACATACATGTACATAACAATTTTTAATTACAAAACATTGAAGGCCTCAGTGAGCAAACATATAAATTCTAATTGTGTTAATCCTTTGGATAATGAAAATGTATTGAATCTTGCAAAATCGTCTTTCCATTAACTAACAAATCTTTAAATTCGCCAAGTTAAGTGAAGCCATTTGATCGAAGACCAAGGAGAAGAACCATATGTGACCACTTTTAAATTTTTCGTTGTAGAAAAAGTGAATTTTGTTTTTAAAGATTTTATGCTCTTTGTTGAAGCTGTTGATTATAACCATTATTCTGGACAACAGTGGCTGTTCCTTCTGATACAACAACATGTATTATATTCATGTATGTATTATTGATTTGAAATGTGTTAATGTATGCTAAATTGGTTTCTTTTTTTTGCACATCGAACTTTATCACGGTATAATCTCACTGACCGTTGTCCTCAACCACCGTGCGTGTAGGCTCTGCTTCACAATTGGCTGCTGCTTGGTTTTCTGGGATAGCATCGGCTGTTGGCACCCAGGCTTTTTGCCATTTGTTGCCTTCGGCGTCTCGGTTGTCATCGTCCAAGACCAGTCTGATCCGAAAAGAGACAATTAAAGGAAATATTCAAGCAGTCCCATCAGTTATTGAAAATAGACATGGATAGATGGATGGATGGATACAAAGATAGATGCACGGATGGATGGATACATGAATGGATGGATAACGGGGTAATTGATGGATGGATGAATAAACGGATTAATGGATTAATGGGTGGATGCAGGGATGGATATAAGGATGGATGGATAAAGGGATAAATTAGATGGATGATAAATGGATTAATGAATTAAATGGATTAAAAAAGTTTCAGAAAGGGATTAATGGATGGATGGATGCGTGGATGGACAGGTAGGTGAACAGATGGATGGATGAACTGATAGATGGACATGGATGGAAAAAAGATGGATGGATGGATAGACAGGAATAAATGGATGAGTGGATGGATAGATGGATGAAAAAAGGAATCAATGGATGGATGGATGGATAGACGGATAGATAGACAAAGGAAAATATGGATGGGTGGACGGGTGGATGAAAGGAACAGGTTGCTGTTAAAGAAATGTTTAACCCGTCACGTGCAGAGAGCGGAAATAGATTTTAGAAGTACCGACGGATGGATTAAGCAGGAAGCTCAACAGTTGCATGATGAGCATTTTAGTGTCATCAACGATTCTGAATCTTTGCACACAGTAAAATTATCGATTCTTTTCTATCTGAAATTGGAACTGCAATAAGGAAGGAGAAAAAAACTGATGCCTGTTCGAAATAATTGTGTGAAAAATACTCAAGGGTGTAGGTTACCATACCATTTACATGTATACTACAATGGCTTCTTTTATAACTAAATATTATGCTAAAAAGAAAATACAAACATATATTACACGGTAACCTAATGAGTCAGGAACAGTCCAGAGTGGCTGTAATTTATAATATGCACTCAGGCTAAAAGGGAGTAGGAGAGAAGAAGGGGAAATGGGGAGGAAGGGGTGAAGGGGGAAAATGGAACTCCGAGGGCCAACCAGGATGAAGAAGAAAGTCAGGGGAGGTGTCCGTCACCGACCTGTTTGTCTCACTGCTGGAAGAGCCAGGTTTCTGGTTGATGGGAGGTAACTTGGCCTTTCCGGCGTCAGGTATGAACTCGGCTGGATATTGTTTGTAATACTCTTCCCTGCCAGCAAGCGCGCTCTTTACCATACCCATCACGTGGTTTTTCTCTGAAATAAATATAATGGAGAAAAATCATCGTCAAAGCGTAAGATGCATGTTGGAACAAAAACAAACAAACAAACAAAAACACAAAGCCCTTTCTTTTTTTAAGTGTACTTGTTTTGAGGGACAAAATAGCTGTTAGTCCGATCAGTTTGACTATCCAGTAAGATTATAAGCATACAAACTTACTCAAGTAAGAGAGAGAGAGAGAGAAAGATAGATAGATCACAGACAGACAGACAGACGAATATGGCGCTAACACATCTTTACAATAACACAATCTGGCATGGGTCTAATTGCTAACACAGAGAGAGAATAGGTTCAAGTTTGATGTTATAAAAACAAACGGAACACATCTCTTAATAGATTTGTTCCGGATCTCCAGCGTTCACGTAGTGATAGCATAGATTGTAGAACAGTGAACCTTTCGTTTGTTAATATCACGAGTTGTCATGTTATATACGTAGGCCTACTTCACTTTTTTGTTTACATTGTGAAATAATACATATATTACGTTGCGAACAATGAGCCATTTTGACTGTCAGCTAAAATACCCTGCTTTGCCAAGTGCAAGATGTAACACACAAGCATTTTAAACAAAAAAGACGTCACTTTTTCTCTTTTTATTTGTAACATAAAAATGGAAAAATCTGACAAATTTACCATGAGATGATTATTTTTTTCAAAGCCATAATTTTTTGTGTCACATGTTTTGCATGAGAGGAGAAAAAGTGATATTTTCTTCTATGCAATACATGTACTTGTACTAAGCTTATACGGCGTGTGCTTGACAAAGGGAAGTAATTTAGCTGTCTGAAAAAAAAGTGGCGCATTAATACAAGATGAGCCATTATTGTAACACAATAAATGGCCGAGTAAGGAAGACAGACTTGACACACATCAAGTTACTTGACACACATCAAGTTACTTGACACACGTCTTAATTGGAGAGGACCGATATTTTGCATCATTGTTTACAATCCCATTTGTGATATCACTTACCCCAGCACCTGGCCAAGTTTAATCTCACACGTGTCATGTGATCGATCTGATCAAAGACTCGTTCATTTTCATTTGATTTGAAATTGAGGCATTTTTTCCCAGCCAGCTAAGTTACTTCCCTTTGCCAAGTGCACGCGGTATAGTATAAACATTACTACTAAGAGTAAGAGAAAAAAACAAAAAATAACCAAAAAAAAAAACTTTCTCTTGTTATTTGAAACATGTCATGCCAAAAATTTTTAACAAATTATTATTTTCATCGTACGGCGAATTTTTCAGAAGTTTCCGTTTCTCATGTTTCAAATACCGTAGGTAACAGGAGAAAATGTTGTTTTCGTTCTTTACAGTGCTTGTGTTATATCTCTTGTAAACTTTCTTAGTGAAGAGGAGTATATCTGGCTAATGATAAAAATTGCTTACTCTTCTCACAATACACCAAGTAACATGAACATAACCAGTTTATATTGCATTTAAGCCAATAGGCCCCATTTCTGAGCAAATACCTTGAGAGAGACGCTGGTAGTTCAGCAATAGTTTCCATTGGCACGTTTAGGAGTAATCTTGATATACGTGTTGTATGATTTTGTAAGTAATTGAGTCACCCAATGAATCCTCTGGCAAAGATAAGACAAGTAAATGGATAAAACCAGTGACCGTGTTTACCTCTTTCCCCAGCTGAGCAGAGCCATGCCTGGACAGCGTTGATATCCTCTGTCTGCAGAATCTGGCACAACATGACCAGCACCTGTGGGGAAATAGGAGAAGAGAGACAAATACCATGTCAGTAGTGATAATAGGCATGATATGTTTTGTGCATATTTCAGACTGTATTGAAAACATTTATGATTTATATTACATCTATATCTGTATATAGAGTGGACATACTCCATACTATTATACATATTATGAAAACAAATCCCCTGTTTTATAAATCATCTAGCCGTCCATGCAGTGATTATAAAACCATACTGATATCCCTCCTTCCTTAGATCTGGCCGTCTATTAGTCATCTGTCCATCCATCCATCCATTCATCCGTCCGTCCGTCCGTCCGTCCGCCCGTCTGTCCGTCCATCCATCCGTCCGTCCGTCCGTCCGTCTATCCATCCATCCATCCATCCATCCATCCAGACAGCCAGCCAGCCAGCCAGCCAGCCACCTATCATCAGCTACTTATAAATTATCTGCCTTTTTTTTCTCTGTGGCTTGTGCATTTCTTGTTTGAGACATACTAAAATGAACATTGTTAGAAACGTAATGATTTCTATCCAAAATGTTCAGCCGGTATATAGTATAGCGAGAATACACTATCAGGACATTTCTTTACCATTATGGATATATTTGTGCTAACAACAATTTTCGATTCAATTCTCTTACTTTCACGACCCTTCAGGGCTCACTTTATCAACTCCTCTTTATTGAAATCAGATACTTTAAAAGTTAGCCATGGTCATTGCAGTGGAATAGAGTCAGATTACATTGTATGTAATGTCTGACAAAAATGCAAGCAAAGATGTAATAATAGACTTTCTCTGTGCTGTATTTGAACAAAACAATAAACGCACGATGCAATCTTAGAGTTAGACTATCTACACGCAATATTAGAACAAAACCATGCACCAGATTTGTGCTAACAATTTTCGATTCAATTCTCTTACTTTCACGACCCTTCAGGACTCACTTTATCACTTTATAGATATGCATGCTATCTCAGACTATATATGTAATATTTGAACAATTAACACATTAATGCAGACTCATAATATCTGTGTCTAGGATTTGAATTATATCAGTAAGGCATTAACGCAACTTTAACCTTTTTTGTACAGTCTTTGAACAAAAAGAACTAACTTTAGACTACATGTATATGTGTGTAATAATTGGGAAAAAAACCCTGAGTACGACAGTGATGCAGACGATATGTGTGTATTTGAACATAGCAAGCATGGCAATACTACAACCTATTTGTATACAGTGTTTGGTCAAGAACAAACAACTCAGCAATGCAATTTTAGACTGTATCCCTTGAGCAATGGTGTTGCAGGTCGATAGATCCAATAAAATATTGGCTCATTGATTTTGCAGGTCGATCGGATCTATGCGCCAATCTCGGGCAGTTAATAATCGGATGCCAGGTTGTACCGGCTTATCTGGGCTTTCACTCTCAGACGTTAAATCAGTATTAAACCACAGGCAATGCTAACTTGCGGCCGCGACGATAAGATGGTTTTCAATAAAGCTATCCATAAGTAGGGAAATGAGACTATAATTTATCAATCATCTATCTCAATTTAGTGTTTTTGTTTCTTCTCTCAAGCTCTACTAATCACGACGGTTCTCTCTATCTCCCCTTCACCATTGTATATTCTCCCCGTCTCGATTTTCTTTCTCTGCACATCTCATCATTCACTCAGTAACTCAGTCAGTCAGTCAGTCAGTCACTCACTCACTCACGCACTCACTCACTCACTCACTCACTCACTCACTCACTCACTCACTCACTCACTCACTCACTCACTCAATCAATCGAGCATTTAATCAGCTGCTCTTTTCAATCCATACCAACTGTAGAACAAAAAACCGCAGTAGCAATAATACAGACCTCACTATCAGTGATAACAGAAACAATGACGAAAACATTGCTTCAGTATCATATAGGAACATCTTTTCCATCAACTCACAATGTTCTCAAAGTCCGGATCTGCAGCGATATGTTGGAGGTTGCCGCCCACGAATTGTTGTTGTTGCTGGCTGTAGCGACCTCTCCTGGAGCCGGCCCTGGACATGGCCCTGGAGGGGGGTGGGATGAGCCGGCCTGTGTCCGGAGAGTACATGGTGGAACGAGGGCGTTGCTCCTCCTCAGCCTTGAGGGGTGCGGGTTCCTGTTGGCCATTATCCTCTCCTAGACCAAGGGCACGTGTGAAGGCTTGCAGCTCATCACGCCAAGCTTCAGTCACAGGTACTGGATGGGATGAGTGAGTTATTATTATTATTATTATTTAAAAAGACTCATTGGCTAGTTAGTGAATGGTAATGTCGATGATGATATGGATCTGGTGTTGAGATCAAACTGAATACTAAGATTTGGATTGTTTCCATTAATTAATTACTAAGGCCCATAATGAGCTGGCTCAAGAATTACACAAGTGGTAAAAACTTTCATTTCTGAGCGTCTTCTGTAATGCAAGCCCTCTTTCAATATTTGACACCTGACAAGTTCTGAACCATGAGATACATTTATTATAAGCATTTATCCCCTTGCATTGTTTGATTTTGCTATTTGTACTTTGTTTTCAGTGCAGGAGATCTAAGAACTCATAATATGATGGGTTTCGTCTCCTTTATATACGTGCTTAAACAATCCTGGACATATATCTTGGTTTCTTAGCTTTTTCTTGCTGATATTTCTGTCCCTTTAGAGGTGTTTAGGCTTTACACACAAAATCAAGGTTTAAGTCAGTGAAATGCCGATCTTATTTATTTTCATGAGTTCGAAACTTGACTCTTCTTAAAAAGAAGTTCTCTAAACAATGGAATCCCAAATATGTCCACTTTGAGCACCAAGTCTAGTTTGCACGCAAAACTTATGAAAGTACATTTCTTAAAAAAAAAAAAAAAACTGGAAATATCTCAATTTCTTGCTCAGTAACAGCTGACTGACATTGTATTGTTTTTTTTTTTTTTTCTTTCACTATTGCGCTGAGAACCGAAACACTGAGAAGCTCATGGGCATAATCTCACGTTCTGTAATTAACTCGAGTATTCCCGGGCAAGGAGTAGACTATGAGAACCCATTTGACGGACCAGTGGCTTTCTCGATCGCTTTGCCGAGGCCAACAGGATTACTAGCATTGTAGTGTGTCTATCGATATATGCTCACCTTAATCACTGCTCGATCAACGTCTTCTACATACAGGTACCTTCAAGCATCGCCTTTGCAAGTTGTTTATTGGCAGTTCGTCAAGGTCCTTAGGGATAATTTTGCGTGCAAGCACGTAGTAAATAACTCCTGAATTATTCAGCCACACTTCGTCTCTTTCGAGCGATTATGGTGTAATTGGAGGGTGAAAGAAACCGATAGAAGGGTTGAGGAGTAGAAATCTGATGCAAGAGGAAATTCTATTTAATATTGTAATTCTTCCACCGCGATCATATCACAAATAATCCAGGTCAACTTTCTTTGCTGTTTTGAGAAAAGGGACAAGAACCGTTTTTTTTTTTTTTTTTAAGTCAGAATTTCTATGTAGAAGTGGATCCTGGCTAAAAAGTGGAATTAACTTCATTAACGAAATAAAATAATGGTTGTTAAATTAACTTCTTTATGGAGTGGTGGCCTAATTATGGCTAGTATCATAACTAAAAATCTCAAAAATAAATAAATAAATAAATAAAATACTTAAGCGGTTGTGGAATGATTTTAACGATCTGTTTCGACAAAAACCCAGCACAAGAGACCTCTAGTGGACCACTTGCCCATAGACAGAATCTACTATCTAACTATCATTTGACCGTCGTTAGATGTGTTAAAGTAGAGAGTTGGACCGCTGATTATGCAGGTCCTTATTGCCCGACGACTCCAATGCAACCGCCTTTAACAAAATCTAGAATGTCAGTGACAGCGGAAGCGAGTGAGCAGATAGGCCAGAGTTGTATTGTGAATGCTGAAGTATCACCAAATTACATATAGACTACAAGACAGCCAGATGTCCCCTGAGGGCACAAGAAAAATGAGAGGGTTTAAATCTATATTACGAAAGTTTGAACATGAACATTGAAAAAAAAATAATACAGAAACAATAGTTCACTTCAAAGACTAGTTCAAAGGCATTTACTATAACAAGGTGGGAGAAAGAAAAACTAAAGCCAAATGTGCCCCGTATTTGAGAGTCTGTAGAAAACTAACCCGGTGAGACTGTAAGAAGGAATAAAATCTCAATAAATCTCAGACCGTGGGTAGAATTTCGTCTAATGAAGCTCGATAGATCACTTTCAGCAAATGCTACCCTATATGTCCCGCATGTGTAAAACAAATTAAACAATGTAGCGCATAATTGAAATCTCTTCTCCCTTGACAAAGTCACTTTTTTTTTTTTTTTTAAAGACGAAGCAATCGAACAGTGGATTCATTGTTACATGTACTGCTATTCCCGAACTGGTTTGGGAACTGGCTGGGATTGCTTTTTTGTTTAGTTTTTGTTTGATTTTTTTTTCTGACTCGGTCACATTAATCTTGAGGTTCTTTGCCTGGGATTCTAAGAGGAATGGTGCTGTTGAGTCCCTGAATACAAGGTGTTAAAGCTATTGTCGTTTCGCATTTGACTGGAAGCCAAACGTGTGAAAGCTCACTTGAAAGATCCGCCACTTGAAACTAATCCAACCTTTTTCCAACACCGAGCAACAGCCCAGCTCTCAATTCTGGCCACTTTTCTGTTTGTAATTGTTAGGTCAATGGCTGGCTTTGCCAATGCAGGGCTGAGTTAGATACGTCATCAATGCAACAGCCAGGCTATGTTCTAGCGCTATAAGTTAAAAACTCCAGTGGTTGATTGGACCATGTGTCAAACCATAGATTTATGAACTCGTATTCTTAAATTATCAGTAACGTGTTTTTGTTTAAACGAACATAAAACTGAGGTAACCCTCATGTATTAAGCAACAGTGTTGTCAGTAAGCTTAAACTGCTTGTCAATAGATTTCAGGCTCAAACTGACATTTCCATTCCTCCCTTCCCCTTTCCTTGTCTTTCGCCTATTTTTCCCTTTTTTCCCGCTACAGTTCTTTGTCCTGGTAGTATTCTGTTCTTTCCAAGGTACAATTAATTTTGTTATGAATTAATGATCAGCATAGAAGATGAAGTTCTTGATGATAAATAAGACTTTAAGACAACGGTGATATCCTCATTCATAGGATTTCTAAATGGCAAATATGGCAGGGAAGAAGATCTTCTATTTTTCAACAAAACAAGAGAGAAACAAAAAAAAAAAAGAAAAGAAAAGAAAAGAAATGGACAAAGTTACACGAAAGATCTAGGCGGAAGCTATTAAAAGTAATGTTTTATGAATGCATACCTAGTCCAACTTTGGGAATGGCTTTCTCTCTAAATGGGTAGCTGTTGAGTCCCATGAAGTACTGTAAACCTGTCACTGTGTTGATGGGGTGAAGTTGGCTGTTCACGTTGATAGCGTTTACAGGAATGCGTCCTTTCCAGTTCTGAGAGGGCCAACATTGGAACAAATTATAGGAACGGTGTGCCAACTGAGCAGTAAGATGAAACTAGTGTTCTTGGGTGTGAAGAAAATTACGGAGGATGAGAGAGAAGAAGAAAAGGGGACGAAACATAGATAAATAAACAGACAAAAATACATAGAGAGAGGAGAATTAGAAAGATGCCGAAGACAAAAACAAATAGGAAAAACATGTTTTGAAGAAATAAGATTGGGTGATTTAATATGGAGAAACAAAACTTCATGATCGTTGTTGTTTTTTTTTGTTGATTTTTTTATTTGTCCTGATCCGAAATTCTCGACGCGTAGTTTCTAGACTGAGGACTTGGTAGTGAGGAGCTCAAAAATATTCATATTAAATACACACTGTGTAATATTTTCCGACTTTTCTAGGCCGGGTGCAATGTGAATTATACATAGTTAATGCTTTATCAATGAAATATTACCTTTTTTTTTATTACCTTACCTTTAACTTCTTATTGTCAAAACTGTTGGGTGGAAACTGTAGAGAGTATCGTGGGTTGGCGAAATATCCGTCGTCATTGACCGAACAGATGGGTACATCCAGTAAGCCTGGAGATGAGTAGGAAGAGACGTTGAGATTAAAAACAACAACAACAACAACAACAACAAAACATGAAATAATTTGATAATTCATACCTAATAATCGTCACTGAAGTTTGCCCGGCTAGTGTCTAACAAGACAGAGATTTAACCAATTCGAGTCTAACAAATGTTATGGAGATTTAGCCGACTCATGTCTAACAGTTGTAACAAAGAAGTTTGTTTGATTCACTCACCCTTTAGGTGTCTGACTCTAGCAGGGTGGGGGTTGTGGCGAGTAAAGAACGAGTTATGGCTCAGTTGACCAAAACGGTATCCCCCTTGGGTCTGCGGGCGACGCTCCTCCTTGCGAAAGGCGTCGGTAGGGACCGTAGGTCCGTGAGACAAGCTGTCCCTGATCAGTAGCTCGCCGTCACTGGGGCGAAACACTTCGGACGTGGCCATTCTGCGGTGAAATAGAATGGATTAGTAGCCTATAAATTCAGAAAGAGGAATTTAGAAGAAAAGCAACATAATAACGATGACGACGACGACAACAATAACAGCAATGATCATAACAATAATAATGACAATTATAGTAGTAGTGGCAGTTGTAGTGGTGGTAGTGGCAGAAGCAATAGTAGACCGAGTTATAGCGGTAATATTGTTGGTGTTAGCAGTTTTAAATAATAATAATAATAATAGTAATAATGATAATAAATATATAGTATATATGCGTGCCCACGTTGGTCAGAAAATTTTTTTTCGGGTAGAAATTTGGAATTTGGAAATTTTGCTCGGATAGCGGCGTTCCCGCCTACTCTTCATCCGATTTTAAGTGCTACGGGTTCTTTAACGTGCGAAATGTAATATAATATTCGCTGCTATCTGAAAAGGCCAGATGTCGGGTTTCCCTACCGAAAAAGCCAGGAAACTGTTGAATCAGTGAAAACAAAACCAAAAAAAAAAAAAAAACAGGTTCTAATCTTTCCCACTCCCGGTGGAATTCGGAGCCGCAGATTTCACAAAAGGCAGCAGATGTCTACCTGTCGACCACGGCATCCTCTTAGGTAGATAGTGAGACAGACTCACAAAAAAAGGCCGATGACAGGGACCAAAAAAAAAAAAAGAAAAAAAGTTTGATAACTAAATCAGGAATGTGTTGATGTGTATTTGTGTGTGTATTTCTATGTGCGTGTTTTTTAGAGAGAGAAAGAATTTGAAAAGACAAACAATAAAGAGATAAAGAAAGAAAAAAAAAGAAGAGAAAGAAAAGGAAAAAAAGAAGAGAAAGAAACATTTTCAAAAGAAGAAAGAAGGAAAGAGAGAGGGTAAGACAGAAAGCCAGAAGGAAACAAGAGAGAAAGAAAGAAAAGAAAGAAAAAAGACAGAGAGAAAAAAGAAAAAGAAAAAAGAGCAGAAAAAAAAAACAGATATGGAGCGAGGAGGGGACGGGGGCACCAGGGGGGAGGCAGGGATGGGCTGGCAATGGTCGAAGCAGTTGTACATAAATCCATCATATCGTAGAGGTTCGCAGGATGGGGGGGAGGGGGAGGAGGGGCTCTGTGGTTTGGCGTCTGCTCACGAAGAAAACGGGCCGGGATCGACTCGCGGGTCCTGCATCGGGGGATGGAAG
>JBCEWB010245691.1:0-23463 GCA_039654565.1 Peronia peronii
AGCTATGATTTACATAATAAATTCACTGCATTTACTCTCCGCCTGAAGCCAACTTCAAAGGAAGCCGACAGCATCCGCTCATGCTCAGTGTTGGCCTGCAGAACTGCGCAAAAAATATCAGTGTCTCCTGATTTGCTCAGTTCGTGATTTTGCGACGATAAAGTTGACCGAATTTCTCCCTACATGCACCATGCGAACTGCTCAAACCCAAACTGCACAGTTAGAATGGAGCAAAAACTGAACATGTATGGCCGGCCGTTAGGCTGGATCGCAGTTCTAGAGTTAAGATTCTTCTGAACAATTTCATTTTAAACCAAAAAGTAATGGTGAAAAGGCTATTTTCTGCAGGTGTAGCTGTTTTTCTTATCTTGGAAAGTGATTTAGAAGGAAAAAATCAACAAGAAAGCCACAGCACTCTATGCATGATTTTTCCAAGAAAACGAAATATGAGAAGAGACGCATGCACAGTCTTAAAAAAATGTTTGTGAAAACGAAAATGCTCTAGATATAGGCGGCAAAAATTGGCCACCGCGACAACTGGTCTGTTAAGGATATTATATGCTGTGATATGATATGATACTGATCATGCAGGATAAAATGAAAAACAGCCAAAACTATTTTTTAATTTTTTTTTTTTTTTTTTTTAGATGGTATATTGCAGCAATTATTGCTATATTTACATGGATTGTAATAGTTTATACGCGTCAGTATGCTGTGTCATCTGTATAAAATTTTGTCTCTAATTTTTTTTCCTGTAAAGCTAAAACTGTAATTCATCACTTCAGCTAAGACACAAAATTGCATATCATATTGACGTGTTTTGAATTATCCATGTTGTCTTTCTTTTCTTCTTACTTCCTTGCCTTCCTTCTTTTGACCGATTCACTGATTAGCATCAGGCCTAGTGTGAGGTAAATTTCAGTATGCCTTCCTTTAGTCCTCTTTTCGTATCAACTGTCATTTTTAATTTAGTAATTTTCCCGTAATTTGATCATACACACTACTTTATTACTTAGAGGGCATCTAGATTTAATTGGCTTGAAATGTATTACGCCTGTCACTTATAGTGAAGAGTTTGAGTTCTAAATTTCATATCCACCATATGTTTCTAGTGGGGTTTTTTTTTTGCTATATGCACTTCTTTCGAGAGTCCAGTGGGGGTCTTATAACAGTCCATGGCTTCCAATGGTTCAGCGCGAGACCTGCTGCCTCTAGTATCCAGTAATAGTATGTCTGGATGGCAGGAAATTGAATTTCAGCCATTAATGCAAAAATGGACCTAAAGATGATAAGGGTTTGCAGAAAATCTGAATGTAATATTAAACAAGAATTGCAACAGACATATTCATGTTGGTGCATCTGAGTGTGGGAAACAAAACTTTATTCACCAAGGTTAATTTTATCTACAGTCCAGGGAAATATTCGTTACTTGAGACAAACAAAAGTTTATTATTGTATTGCATAAGTGACTTGGTCAAGGTGTAAGTCGTAGAAACTGCTTTTATTATTCTACAAAATTATGTTGTTGAATAGGAGAGGATGAGTAACTCATGACAGCCGTTTATGATATACAGTTTACCAATTGAAGAAAAACACAATTAAGTGATCCATTTATATAATGTCTTAAATGAAAATACCTTAAAATATGATGATGAAAAATATGATGACAGTACTTTATCAATATTAAATTGTTGCACTTCACTGGATAACGAAATGTAAAGAGATTTACTTTTTTGGAGTATTAAACTGTCCTGAGGTGTGTGAAAGAGTGACTTCTCATTAGAAGTTGGAGGTCATGAAAAACAGGAAAGAAGAGAATAATTACAGTTACCTTGATCAGCAACAAAACCAGTCTTTCTGAACTATTCTCAGCGTAGGCCTAGGCCATCCTGTTTTAAATGGAGCTTCTATTGTCTGTGAGGTAGGTTATTTGTGAGGAACGTGAAAAGCTACCTCTTTTGATGAGGTCACTTTGAATTTCCAGTTTTGAACACACCATAATTCAAGTTTAGGGTATTTGGGGTTTTCTGGACCTATATTTATGGCACAAATGCTCTAGTTTTTTTGTTGTTTTTTTTGTCACAAGCACAAACCATTCATCAATTTTAACAATGTGACTGGACCAGGTGCCTCTCATTCTCGTTGTTTATTATAGTAATTCATTTATGTTACTGTCACTCTGCATGAAAAAGATATTGGTCAAAAGTACGCTAAAATTTCCTTTGCTCAGTTAAGAATCGGTCTAATCATGGTAAATTTTTAAACTGCTTGAAATGATAATACTTGTGAAGTATGGACAGAGCGGACATGGAGTGAATTAGCACCAAAATGAGCCTTGAAATCTTTTGTTTCTGTAATATTCAAACATTTGTATGTTGAATTCTACTAAAATTAGGTCAGTGGCAATCATGGTCCAATCTGTTGTATCACAAATTGTCTGTGGCAAAATAGTCAAAAAATATTTTTTTCCCTCTGACAGTTTCAGAAATAATACTGATCAATTCATGCTTTTCATTGTATATTTTTCAGCAGATAGTTCTGGCTCAGAAACTTGACCCAGAAATACAAGGACATGATTAGGATGGTTGTTTGCTGCTGTGGGCATTTATTTATTTTTTTTTTTTTTTGTGTGTGTTGGGATTTATCAGTGTATCAGAAAGATTACAGCTACAGATATTGTGCCTAGCAGGGTACTATTGAGGAATGTAATTTTGATTCATTGTTGTTTCTTGTTTGGTCTTTTGACGTAAGACTATACTGATGTATGTACCGTAGTTCGTTCCAAAATTCATGTCCACTGAAAAATTTTAATTTTCTCAAAAAACTTTGCATTCAATTTTGATTTTGTGCAAGCAGTGTTAGAATTCCTATGACATTATAAATCGAAAAATTGAAACTGTTAGGTATTATGGTTCTCTCAATGCAGCGAATTCATTTTGTCTTTTCGGCTTTTTTCTTTTAGTTAGCAACTGATTCAAGAATATTTACTATAATGAAACTTTTACCACATTATAGCACTGGTTTTGTCAGTAACCATTCATTCCAGTGTGCAGGGATGCCTGAGCTGTCTAGAGCCATAAAAAAAGTTAAATGGTTTATCGGATTGTTTGAATAGATGATTAACTTGGATTTCAGTATAATATTGTGTTGTATGTCATAGGTATTGATTGTCTTGCTCTGGCAATATAAAAGCTTTACATGCACTTTCCTTCATTTGACGCATAGTCTTACTTTGGTTGGGAAGGCTATAAAGCTATTGATTTTTGCCTGTTTCCTAGTGTAGACTGCTCAGGCCAAGCATAAGGTAGGAGACGATAAGATAGACTTAATTTGTCCTGAAAAGGAAATTCCATTCACTGTTCATGACCATATAATGATATGCACGGCACATTCACATTAAAAGCAGACAAAAATGGCATTAGAACAAAGCACACTCAAGGAACATTTACTCAGCTTGATACATGATAAACTTACTGCTGCTGGCCGAAATCAATTTAGTTTAGCTAAAGAGATGAATTCAGCTAATGATATAATACTCCGCTATATAATGTACTGGCATGTTAAATAAATGATGAAGACTGAGTTAATATATTATTCTTGTGATCCATTGACTATTTTGCAGAACCCTTTGAAAAAATGTTGAAGCTGTCAGTTCTCTATAATTATTTCCTAATCCACATTATCACAATACATTGACAAAACAGCATATTTCATACATACCATTACGTTTTATATACGTCTTTCAACCTCCTGGTGGAGGTTATCTCGAAGGTTCTTTGATAAAAAAAAAAGTCCTGTCTTAAAGAATCCTGTCTTCACTTTAAAAAAAAAAAATCCTGTCTTCACTTTTAAAACAAAAAAAATCCTGTCTTCATTTTTGAAAAGAAAAAAAAATCCTGTCTTAAAAAACCCTGTCTTCACTTTAAAAATAATAATTATAAAAAAAAATAATAATAATAATAATAATAATAAAAAATTGCCAGCAGACTACCTATCCAGTTACTCCCAATTCTGTTTTTTTTTTTTAAATGAAGATGCGTGTTTATTGTTTTTTATTTGTTTTATATTCTTCATTATGGCCCCTATTACTATTTCTATTTGCCATATTGTTTTGACTTTTGTTGGTCCATGTTTTTATTCCTGCTGCTATGCCTATCCAGTTGTTCGTGGATCATGTTAAAAGGTCCTCCCATGAGGGTCTGAGGGTGTCGCTGCGTTGTTTTGATCACTCGTGGGTCCCTTACTATTTTTGTTTAGTATTTACAGGTCCCTATCGGCCCTATCTCCTACTCTACTTTTCCCTACTTTATCTACATAGGGATGAGCTCTTCAACATTTATTTCCTATTTCCCTGGTATGCTTATTTCACGACATTCAATTAACAGTATTTATTTGGACATTTATTATATTTGCATTATGTACATTTTGGGGAATCCCTAGGTCAAATTGGGGTATAGGGTTCTATCTACCATGTTGCATATTTCGGTCGGCAGAGGACAATGAAAGAGTACTTTGTTTTGTCTGTGTCCCCATCTCTCGAATGATAACACGATAATACGGATCCGCATCTAGGATCGAGGGGGAACAGGTCGGACTATTCGGCTTCATCAGTGTTCCCGTATCGACTGATGGAAGATACTGCAATCTCATCCCCCATAGATTTCCATGTCAGCAGGGTCTAGAGTCTCTGTCCAGAAGAGCGCAGGGATTACTCAGTTTCATATATGATCGTCCATCCGGAGACCCTTGGAAATTCGCAGAGTTCTTTCTCAGTGTTCTTTTCTGTTCTACTCTCTCCTCCCTCCCCTCACCCACTACTCGTTTGTCTTTGTTGTTGTTGGTATTTTACTGCTGGCATGGATTTCCTCCTAGTCTACCTCCTTCCCTATCCCTCTCTCTCGTTATACCCGTTTCCAAGTTGTTTATTTCTTCGTCCCCTTCCCTTAAATCTCGTTTTGGTTTTTCTGTGTCGCCCCTGTTTCATTAGTTGGTCTATCTCCGACCTAGCATCCCCGTTGTTGCTTCATCGTATTTGACGAGAGTTCTTATTTCTATTTTTGTTTCCGTTTGTCTATATTGGCATCTTTGGCAGAGTTTCTTTAGTATCTGCTTATGCTTCTCATCCGCTTTTAGTTTAAAGATGTTATGCAGGATGCGGTTTCTCCTGTGTTCATCATTAGCTTTAGTAGCTCTTCTCTTTCAGCCTTATAGTTGGGACATTCTAGCATTATGTGGACCACTGTATTAGTTTTTCTGCACATATTACATTTAGTTTTATCTGGTGGTAGTTTTGGAGCTCCTATTCTTCCTCTTACTGTCTTCTGTGTTATCGGATTCTTATTTTTGCTCCGTATTTGTGATTTTAACCTGTCTTCTGGGTAGTACCGCTGCGTATAGTCATTGTTATGGTCCGTTTTCCATTGATCTTGCCAATTTTTTTGAATCATTTCTCTTATCATACTTTATACTTCTCCTTTGCTGAGGCCCGCGTTTATGTCTATGTTGACCTTTTGGGTACCATTTTTGGCTAGCCTATCTGCGATCTCATTAGCAGAGCCTACACTACAGATATATGAGTAAATGTACAACACGTTACATGTATTATGAAGTGTGTAGGTTATGCTATAATAGATCGCTGCACTGGTGTTGTGATGTTGGTTCTCGCACCGTGACAGGATAGACCAGATTCTACATCGTGCTAGTTTTTTTTCGCTTGCGGTTGACTCGCTTATATAGACATCCTCGCACACTATGTGATGGCTTCTTTTAATTGTTTTCAGATTTAAAACTTTATTAATAGCCCTTTTCAGGGGTAAAACTTACTCAGTGCCCTTTTTAGGATTAAAGCATTAACAGTCCTTTCAGGATTGAAACCTACTCATCAACAGTTCTCTTCAGGACTAAAACTAACACCACTCTATTTCTACTTTTCTTTACATTACTTTTGCTTTCAACGCAGCCCTTATTAGGGCTAGCAATCCAATTGCACGAGAAGGCTTGAATTAAAGATAAACGCAAAGTTCGGGGGCCATAGCGTGATTTCTGTGTAAAGGGAAATAATCCTGTAGTAAAATAATTAAAATACTGCCTCATTAGTCCTTGGGGAATTGCCTGCCGCACCCCCCCCCCCCCTTCCCCCCAATTGAAACTGGAAGATGAACTGTCTTTAATCGAACCCATTAGATTGGTCCTGGCAGATTCGATTTAAACGGAGTTGACTGTACTTGGTCATCTGTGTTTTGTTTTTGTTTTGTTTTTAATTATTTTTTTTTTGTTTCACCCAGATTGTCACCAATACTTCAGCAAGATTTACAGAATCTTTAGCCTTCATATCAGTTCAAGATATACAAGAATACATTTAGCAACACTTAAGTTTATTGTTGGTCTATTGCAGATGATGCTTCATGCCTGGCACGGCTATGAGAAACATGGTTGGGGTGCCAATGAGCATCGGCCGATTTCTCAGCGGGCACACACAGGTAGCATCTTTGGAGCAGGGAGTCTAGGAGCAACAATTGTAGATGCTGTGGATACCCTCTACATTATGGAGCTGGATGAGGAGTACAAAAAAGCTAGAGACTGGATAGCTCAGAGTCTGAACTTTGATATTGTAAGTATATTGTATTTAATATGTTCATGTACATAAGATGACTGCCTATGTCATTTTTGGGCATTTTGAAAAAAAAAAGAAACCAGCAGAAAACAGTTACATTTCACAATATCACACATCTTATTTCAAATGGTGCATGCTTTTATTAAAATTTAACTCTGACAACAATGCTTTAAAAGTGGTGTAATGAAATATTCAAAGTATTCATCTATGGTCTGAACTGTAGTCAAAAAATGATTTGAGCAGTTGTATGGGCATGATGAGCTATTGTTTTATAAAGAATTAAAATTATGATTTAGTTGAAAAATGGGACTTGACCTAGAAAGGAATATTAAATCAGAGAAACAAAAGAATGAATGTTAAAGTCAGTTATAACATAACTCAAAACTTCATAAAATGACTAGTGATTGTGGAATGACTGTCACGATAATGTTCATTCACCAAAACTGTGAGTTTCTGCTTTTTTTTTTCTTGATTTTTATCTTGATTCTTGACATTTTAGATGAAGTGGGAAAGAAAAGGCTACTAATTATGGCCAGTTGAAAGACTTGCATGGATGAAAAATCTCTTCCATGCCATCAGTCCAGACCTTTGTTGATTGGCCACAGACCTTATGCAATACTGATCTAATGCACATTTGTTTTTGTTTTCTTTACATAGTTTAGAAAGAAAGTACTAGCCCAGTTATATATACATAATATATATATTTTGAAGCTATGCATTATTCAGTAGTTTTTGCCCAAAAATAGTTTTAAAACTCAGCAAATCATGTTTTCAGTTGCTTCTTAATTATCAGAGAGGACCAGAATTCATTTATGCTAACTGCTTTGTTTAATTAAAATATTGGATATTGGAAAATGCTAATGATGATAATTACCTGAGTGATTTTTATGAAAAGACACAAGTTACTATAAATATTTCCCACTTTACGGCTCCGGTACATAGCTGAAACCATCATTTTTAAGGTCCTTTACTGTGCTTTCTCTCCTTTTTTTTTAAACTTTAGAGTTCGTCAGTTTCTTCTTTTTTCTTCTCTTTATCCCATGCCTCTGTGTCCCATAGTGTGCCACAGCTGCATAAGGCAGCAGAAATGATGAGGTTTGCTTCCCTTTTAATCAGAGGTGAAAAGAACTGAAATGTTTAAAAAAAAAACAAAAAAACATTGTCAAATGGAACACAAAATATGAAATAAGTACTTGGTGTCACATTTAGAAAAGATAAACTTCATTTGTCCTCAGAAAGAAATTTTTTTTCATAGTTGATAAGTACAAGCAATGTACATTCATACGCATATATAAATGTCAGAATAGGTTGGAGCAAGGCACATTCCAGAATAAACTGCTGCAACTTGTGTATAATTGTAATTCAGACAGATAAACTTTAGCAGCCTCATTTAGTTGTGTTGTCCACTTGACAGATCGCACATTATATATAGAAAAGCCGAGTCATCAAAGATTACCAGAAATTTGAGTGAAAAACAAAAAGTTAATGCAGGAAAATTGGCAAGGAAGATTAAATTAGGATAACAATGAGACCCCAACAAATGAGGCAGCCTGCCAAACTTTTTTTCCTGGCCCTTATTTTAGCTGATTCTCCTTTCTTTTTCAGTTTTTTTTTTTTTTAACCATATTATGTATACTCTTTCATTCTGCCCATTTCTTGTACTCTTTTCATCATGTCCCTTTTTTTGTTTTTTTGTTTCCCACTTTATGCATTAGTGGAGCAATCAAGGAAGCTATTTTTTTTTTTTTTTTATTAAAATAGCACATTAGCATGATAATGGTTACATTAATCCATTTAAGAGAAATATAGTGATGAAGAAATGGGCCAAATATAAATATTTTTGCAGAGCATTTTCTTATTTTTTTTACATCAAACAAGATACCAAATACTTCGCATAAGCACATGACACACTTCAACTGGCTTTAGTAAAAATCAGTCGTAAGAATTCAGTTCAGTGATTAGAGCAATGAACAACAATGTTGGCAATAGAGAAGGTCTACAAGTGCACACTATGGAAGCAACAAGAGCTGAATATCAACTAAAGAAATAGCAGTGTTTGTGTGGATGACTCAAGCTATACTGTTACATGCTTGTCTTGATGGAGAAATTGAGTGGTGTGCTTATCAGCACTGGCTGAAGACCTACAGACATCAGCAATATAACTATTGCACTGAGGAGAAACGATAGCAGTATTAGACCCACTCTGATTCACATACTTGTCATCACAGAATACACATATTTTTTCTCCATAAGAATTAATAAGAAAATTCAAACCATACGCATATATTCCAGAAGAAATTTGCTTTTTGTTGTAACATCTGTTATAGTACATTTATTCTCCACATTTTTTAAAATCAAAAGATGAGAAACACACACTTTGTTCTTATTATAATGTGAAGGGTCAACAGTTCTACACTCCTGGCGCACTTGACAGCAATGACCCAGATTTTGTCTAATGTGTACACCAAAGAGTGGTATGCACCAAAAGCCAGGAGAGGATGTTGGTGGGGAGATGAGGCTGCAGTTTCATATATGATCTTGTCAAGTGTCTCCTGCTTTGTGAAGTCAGCACACAGAGACTGGTTAGGTTGGTGGGGAAAGAGAAGAGTGTGTACACTGAGTCTTGAGAATTTTCAGTGAAGCACTTTTGGGCATTTCTCACATAATGTCCCGACCATCTCCCTTGTGAAACTTGGCCTATTAAGTCCAAAGCAAACAGCCAGATTATAAATCTGTTTTATTACATACCAGGTGTCTTTATCTTGGATATATAATTATGTTTGATTTGGCCATCCCAGCATGACAGAAGTTATATTCAAAGCAATTTCTGGGCATGTTTGATGCTGCAGTTCTCTTATTGCTGGGTGCCGGGAGTTAAACATATTGATGCCTTTCTATGCATTTGGTTTTGTCATTACAATAAAAAATTTTCCTATATTGTACCATATTACATAGGAAATTAGCAGAATGGTTGTTTACAATTGTGAACAAACACTGAAGAGAAAACAATGCACAGAGTATGTTGTACTGTTACCTGAGATGGCAGCTGTCTTTCTGAATAAAACAAAATACATGAAAAATTATAGAATAATATGCAAAAAATATTTGGAAAGTCCTCTTGTAACTTTCAGTCCATTGTCAGAAATTGAGTGCAATGGATATTATATCACAGAATATTTTGTATCCCTTTTTTTTTTTTTTAAGAATTGATTGTAGCCATAATGACATTGCTACCATACTGTTCCCAATTTGTTCAAGTCTAATAAAACCATTAATTTTGTGCTGTGCGTGAATTCAAAATTGAAAATGCACTATTCCATGTTTCTAGCAAAATGTATCTTTGTCTTCAATATTTGACATGTAACTCTCAAAAACATGGTACATGAAAGAAAAATTATAGTTTTAGATCAAAGTGAAACACAAGTCACATGGAAAGGTGTGGGCTAGTGCACTGTACTTCTACTTGCACTTTGATTTGTCTTTACTAATTTTGCTGAGCATTTAAGTTTAAATTTTAATAAAGGAACCCACCCTAATTACTATAAGGGAAATTGATAGAACTTTATGGACATTATCAGTTGAAACCAAACTTTATTTTCCCTTAAAGCTGAACAAAAAAGCCTTTTGATCTTTCTTCTGGTTAAATGTTTCTCTAAAGTCATATCAAGTTCTTTTATTTGTCAGTACTTTTAGCCTTGTGGTGTTGAATTTGCTCATTTACACAGATTTGATGGATTCCAATTTGTCCAGAATGTTTCTGTTAGAAATGCAGGGAACAAAGGTAAATTGAGCAGATATCCATTCAGCCTTTTCATTAAACTCTTAGAGAAGTCAGTTGAACGACACTTTTGCTGCAGGAAGGGGACAGTCAGAGTATATCCTATGTTCAGAGTAAAGAACAAAGCATTTTACTCCATTATGTATCCACTTTCCATGCATGTCATTTGAGGCAGCATTTGATTTGAAGGAGTCTGAACACATGAGATGTTTCACCATTTCTTGTGGAATGCCAAGACATTTAATTACTAGCATCACATGAGAAGACCAGATGTCTTTTACCAGTAGCTCAGTACTTTTCATTCAAAACAATGACTTAGTCAAATGACTTATGGCCATGATGATATTCACTTTACTGATCTGTCATGTGATTATAGAGACATATTGGACAGAAAACTGAACACAGTTTGTTTGAATAAATTAAAACTGAATGTGTGAGAAATATAACCTGAAGTGTGGAGCGTGAGAAGTTTAGGACTTATTTCACTCCAGGCATTGCTGTCTTTGATAACTTACTTGCGTCAGTTCACCTCTTGATCTTATCCAAACATCTTTCCTCTTCTGTTCTTTTCTTTTTTAAGCCACACAAAATAATTCCATGAATTTTCCTTTCTTCTCTGTCAGTGATTGCATAAACTGACATTGACATGGCATGTAATGTAGATTGTTCAAATAAAGATGAAGATTTGAGAGATTTTGATAAAAAGAGAGAGAAAAGAGGACTTTGAAAAGATGTTTTATCAATAATATTACTCTGTGTGGAAATACTGATTAAGTCATTGTCATATACATTCTCTCTCTTTATTACATTTCTCTTTAGTAAACCAACTTTCTGTTCACTGGGCTAAAAAAAACCCCAACAATTTCTGTACCTATGCCCTCTATATCTTTATGTTGTGCCAACCTATCTGAAGACTGTTTTAAGACTAGTCCTAGCTCCAGGATGTTTGTAACTAAGGCTAAGGTTACTCCAAGCAGGAGTTACCTGTAGTGATTCTTCCCAGTCAAACAAAGACTTGGATCTCTTTATCAGAACTGCGTGGACAAAATACAACTGACCTCTCTTCAAAAATATAGTTTCCATATAAATTCCCAACAGGAAAGAGAAGTACATTAATGTAGTTCAAAAAGATATCTGCAGATCACATTTACACTTTGTGCTGTGATAAATATGAGAGTTACTTCCATGTAGATAAAGACAGGCTCACAGGTTCACATTCACCTTAGATATGGAGAGAGTGTATTTTTTAATTCAACTGCTCTTCTCCATGTCACAAAGCTTGCAAGGGCCCATGGTAGATATATTTAACCCAGCCTTTGCAACATATTTAATCTGCATTGTCCAATCCTTGCGGCTGATGGAAGGCAATATCTCCCCACAATAAAACCTAATGATAGCAGTGGACAGAAAACCTGAAACTGAACTACCCAAGCTCTTGATACTCTTGAATGACTGAAAGCCCACTTCAGAAATGCAGTTTCTTCTGATCACTTAACACTTCTCTTGCCTGTTCAACCAAACACAAGTTGCTTGTGAAAGCAGTATTAATCTTTTCTCTGGACACCTTCAAGGCTGTTTGTATTTGGGCAATGCCATAAAAATGTAAGTGATGGAGTTGTAAGATGAAAGTGCATGTACAGTTTTATTCCTAGTTATGTTCTGCTGTAATGCTTTGCTTTTGCTCAGCGTTCAAGGGTCTTTGCCTTTTAATTACCGTATTTTGAGATACATTTTTTTTTTTTTTTTTTGCATTTATAAAAAAGAGCCATAGATATATGCCTGTAGAACATGTTAATCTTCAAAGTTGTAACTTAATGTTGGTATCACATTAAAATCTCATTTCCCTTTCTGACGGTGAACAAATCTTTGGTTTACCTTGAGTAGAAGACATGATATTGACAAGTGAAGCTGCTGCAGCTGAGCTTATTGAGAAAATAGTTGATCAGTTTTGTTAATCCTTATTTGTCCTCATTTAGATCATATCACTAAATTATAATTTTTGGATGTTTATTTGATATATTTCAGCAAATTTAACCCTGAAATATGTTTTCAAATGGACATAAAATGGTTTTGTGCAAAAGAAAACAAAATTGCATTGAACATTCACCCACTGTTGAAAAAAATTGTGATTTCCCTGGCTATCCGAATTTGATGAGTGCCTGATTTCATTGTGTCACATCTCATTTCTCTTCAAAACATGTACTGTTCTTTCAAACTCTGTGTTAAGGGGGCCACAAAAAGAACGTTTGCTCGCGATAAAAGCGAGCGCGTTGGGACAAGCGCCTTAAATTTAGATCTGAATTACCTTGTGCCGCACAAAAAGCATGCTCGCTTCATCGCACCTGCAATTTCAAGCGGCGCTTGGAAAGCGTAAACAATCACATATTAATTCTTTATTGCGTTACAGCATGTGTTTTCTAGTCATGACTTGTGACACACTAGAGTGGTGTGTACAGTTTTCTCTTAGTCTCAGTGACAGTCTGACTAAAATGGTGCCAGTTGCACCAGTTCTTGGTTATCTTTGATTCAGTTTTTTCTAGGATATACTTGAGTGTGTCTTGGCTCATTCTCAAGTAGGACTGAAAGTGAGAAGGGCTCCTTTTAAGCAAAGGAAACAAGTGATGATATTCACCTTCCATTCGCCTCCTTTAATTTATCTGATGGACGCCTGTTCTCTTGCGTTTTGCTGGGATAATTTTCGGCAAAACATTGTCTAGAAACAATAGTTCATCATCACTCGAATCCGCTTTAGCGCCAAATGGGCAAGTTCTTATGTCCATACCAGTATTGCAAGCGTGAGCTGCAACCTTTCTATATGTATGCCTCACTGACAAACAAGCGCTTTCTTTACATGTGCTCGCTTTGTCGCAGTCGCTTTATCACATTCTTTTTCTCCTCACCTTTTGGTTGGATGTCAATGTGGTATAATTTTTTTTTTTTTTGTGCCGTGCACAGATACTTCACTTTGATAGCCTGTGTTAGGCTGGATGTAAATGTGATACAATTGCTTCATTACTTTATCTTTGTTTATTGCAGCGCACATGATTTGCTGTGCAATTTATCTTGAGGATTTATATTTAATTTATCATTCTACATAGTGCTGGGTGTAAATGTGATATTATTTTCTGGCAATTATATGTGATCTGTGGGCTGAGAGTGAATGGTCTTGCCCCATGTATTATGTAACTGGTGGGAAAAAATGATGGGGGAGATCTGCTTGTAGGTCCACACTTTCCTTTCCCCTGCAGAGCAGTAGAGAGGTGATGCTACCTGATATGATTCATGTTGTCTGAGGTTTTAGTACTGAAAAAAAAACAAAGAAACAATTCCTAGAGGGTAGGATGGAATAGGTTTCTTTGTATGTATGCCCTTCTGTTGGTATGCCTGAACAAAGATAACCTTTCTCAGTCAGCCACTAAGCTAAGGGAGCAAGCTCTCCCCACTCCCACCCCCTCAAACACACACATACACACACACACGCAATCACTCTCACATACACACTACCTAACCCAACCTTCATGCCCATTTGTTTGGGATGTTTTTAATCAACAGGAAGTGTGAACAAAAACCATAGGTTGTTGTGAGCTGCAAGTGGCATTACCCAAGATGAAGTGTAGTTCAGATCATATTCCATATGTTGCTGATTATGTCTGTGTGGACAGAAATATGCATCTTTGTGGATAAGGATATTGCGTGGATTTGGTTTATTGTGTGTCAGGGTTGAGAGAAAAGGAAACATGGTAGGGCAGGAGGAAGGAAAGAAAACTGTGGTGGAAAAAAGACAGCTGAGACATTGAGTAGATTAATGAAATCGGAGTGACTTTTGCAGTCATATGGCTGTAATAGACTGAAAGTCTATTTAGGGCCAGGTAATAAAATAATTTTTAATCAGTGAAATTTGGCTGCTGGTTTATGGTCACATGGGCCCAACAGCCACCATCAAAACATATAAATTTGCTTCCAAAAAGATCTGTAGTCAATAGACTTTTGGTCAATAGCCATTGACTTAGTACAGTATCTATTTGCTGGGTGGTCAGATTGCATTGATCCTCAGATCCTCATTGTTGTCTGTCGTAGATGCTGCCATTCTCATCCCTTCTTAAGATTTGGCAAGTGTGATTGTACAAGATCGTGTGTCATGTCTTCAAAGTTCAGGATTTCAAATTTTCTCATTTGAAATTATGTTGAACGAAACTCAAATTATGGTATGTGATTGGGAAAATAGATTTTTTATTTTAAAATTCAGTATGATGACACATGTGAAATGAAGAGTAAATTTTGATGCCCAATCTTTTTTTTGTTTATTTTCCCAGTCTGCAGATTTGTCTGTGTTTGAGACCAATATCCGATTTGTGGGTGGTTTGCTTGCAGCTTATGCACTGACAGGGGATAAAGTGAGTAAAATCCATATTCCTTACTATGGCACTGTGGAGTGAAGAATGTGTAAAATTGATCAGTTTTTCTACAGTTCATTAAAGTTCAGAATAAAGTTAATGATACTTTGTTCAAACTAAGAAAACTATTTTTCAGGATTGGGGATCATTCACTATGATAGTTTGCAGGCAATGAGACTGCAGATGGAGACTGAATGATTAAATACTAGTTAAAGTGACATTTTGAACCATTATCTTTATCATGTTTACAATCCAGGTCAGCTCACCGATATGGATCTCCTTATGTCTGTTCTAGTACTAGAAGATGCACAACTTTTATGGGAAGGTGGCTAGGAAGAAGGATTGATTATTAGTAGATTAAATAATATCCCTCACTTTTTATTTTCATATAATCAAGGAGGATGTTAGTTATAGATTAATTTGGGTTGTCACAAGAGTTGCTTATCAGTACATGTTAAGAGACAAAGAAATGGCATGTAGTGGATTAATGCTGCCTAGGGCCAACTTGTTGATGGTTGTTGCAAAAATTCAAGTAGATAGGAGGCTTGCTGTTGCAGGCTTGATTTCTGTTGCGTTGATAAGATGAACAGGGAATTCAACCGACTTGACTGACTTCACCTTATATTTTCATTAGGTCCGTAATTTATGTTTGATTATGTTTTCAGGTATTCAAGACCAAAGCAAAAATAGTTGCAGACAAATTGTTACCAGCCTTCAATACACCCACTGGGCTACCACTTGCCCTTGTCAACCTGAAAACGTAAGTGATCTTCTTTCATTTTTGAAATCTTGAGATGCAGTGAATGCATGGAAATCAAAATGTGCTGAGCAGATTATTGTTCTGATTTACAGCTTAACTTCTTCGTGACTCATATTATGAACACCATTTGGCATTTTTCCTTATACGGTGTAAGTGAAGATGCTGCTGTGATGAACAGCCTCTGCCATGCTATAACCATAACAGCAAGTGCTCTTAAATTCCCTTTCTTCTAAATTATAGGACATTTGCTATATAGGAAATAGTACATAATAAAAAGCAGATAATCATGTATCAGGAAAGCGTTGAAGAAAGGCTGCAGTTTGTCTGTCATCGCCAAGCAATTAATGTTTTTGTTGATTGAAGTAGTAGCAGTGACAGAAAATAAGTCCCCAATATGATCTCCATGATAACCTGTTATTTCAGTTTCTTGTTTTGTAAGCCTTTGAACATCTTGTCATGGCTATTGAATGGACCTTAGGATATTATTCCGTGCCCTTTGTTCTTGTTTTTTTACTTGGCTCTGTTCTTTAAACATATTAAAGGTTGAAAAAGTCTAGACACAATTTATCAAAAGAAGAGAATATATTAAAACTCAGGAAGTATTCAAGAACTATGTAAGTTTCATAGCCCAGAGGTGGAAGTAGTAGTAAGAAATAAGAAAATGAAAACTAAAGAAAATAAGATAAAATTTCTAATTGTTGCTCTTTGGGGCTTTGTAGAGCCTAAGCCAAGGTCATCGTTTATTCTATATTTTGAGGAGGATCAAAATGCTCATACCTGTTATCCTTTTGAACTGATAGATCTAGAATTGTTGTAGCAGTATGTCTGAAACAAGATGGCTGCTGAATTACTTCCAAATGACTTTGTCTCTTTTGTTTTCAGGAAACATTCATTTACACTTTTGAGCACCTTTTGATATAACATATGCTTATTGCAGTGAATTGAATTTTTTATTAGGAGGCAAACTGCAATAGCTCAGTTTCCTTATCCTGTTGGTGTAAACTTTGCTACCATAAGAGATTTTATAGTAGGAGTGATCATGTTTTCATTATCTTATTTCCTTAGGGGCTCATCCCGCAATTATGGCTGGGCATCAGGCGGCAGCTCAATTTTGTCTGAGCTTGGATCCTTGCATTTGGAGTTTGACTATCTCAGCTCCATAACCAAAGACAATGTCTACAGAGAAAAGGTGTGTTTTCTATATTTTGGTGAATGCTCTACATGTCACTTATGAGCATTAAATGATTGATTTTTTTAACTGAGTTGACTTCTTTATATTGAGGCAATAAAGAGATGAAATGATGAGGCAATAAGAATAAAATCTCAGTTTCTAACTGAGATAAATGACTTTTAAGTGATAAGGTATAGCTGGACAAAATATGATAAAAACTTAAAGCCAAAATACATTTGGACAGTGATCTTTGTTCAAGATAACAATGACCATACTGAACTAAAAGGAAGGGTCATCATGATCTGTCAAAATCTTGTGTAACAATTAGAAACTTATAGTGTGTGGGGAAGCAGTCACCACTTCAAAGGAATAGATGCTGTATGGTGATATGATATAGTATCTTGCCGCTATAAGTTTTTAGTTCATGTACATGAAACAACCATGCTCTTTTAGTTGGGTTTTTTTTTTTTTTTTGGCATTTCCACTGTCAATTCATTGTCGCATGTTTAGATACATTGTGATCAAAGCCAAAAAAGACCGAACTCCCATAAAATTTTGTTTTCCCCCCCATAAATCACCACTTTTAGTGAACTGATAGTCTTTGTCGCAGTAATTTACAGAAGTTTAAGTTTACTCCTAGTTGTTTGCATCCATTCTTTATATTGCTCAGTCTGCGCTGTTACTACTGTCATAGTCTGTCACCCTTTTTGAGGTACATGTCCCAGACCAAAGGTTTACAAACAACCTGATCTTGTTCACACATCTCTACCAGGAGGTCTGTGGTCTGCTCTGTATCTTCATTCCTTGGGTGTCAATTTCAAGGGCCATTCTGAGGGTGCTACCACAATAAATAATTGTAACTGCTTTTTAGCTATCGCTCAGTTTGTTTTGTGAACACAGATCAGCAGATCAGAGGGATCCATTGTGCATGCAGAGCTTGTTTTGTAGTTTTCAGAACTTAGTGAAGCAGATCATTGACCCTGCAAATGGTGACATGACTTTACCAAGCCTTGTTGGAAAAAAAAAACAAATGTTGCATCCTATCTATCCATATTTGTCAAACGGGATCCTGGACAATGTTTGTGTGCCAGCTGAAGTCAAACATAACACCAGGTTATGAGCTCACACAGTGGCATCTCATCTTTTTTTGCAGGTGATGAAAATTCGAGATTTCTTGAGAGACATTGAGAAACCTGGAGGCCTTTATCCCAACTATATCCATCCCAAGACTGGCAAATGGGGACAGCGTAATATACAACTTCTATAGTCATCAATTCTTTCTTGTGTTTCCTCATGAAAATCTGCTTCAAAGCATTCTATATTATTATGTCCTTAGTCTGATATCTGTTCTTTGCTTTATACCGTTCTGTCATTACTCTTACAGCAGATTTTTATGGTTATCTGTTTTCCTCAAAAATTTTGATGCCACTGTGATATTCTACATTTCTCTGATGATATTGCATTCATATATGGCAATGTTTCTCTCTCTCTCTCTCTCACCCTCTCTCCCCTCTTTCTCACTCTCCATTTTCCCCCTTTTATGTATCTTTCTTTCTCTCCCCCCTGCTTTTTCAAGTCTTTATGTTTTTCTGCAGTCTGCCTGTCCTGCTTGTCCATTTGTTTATTCTTCCATCCTGCAGAATGTTCATGCATATGCTTACTATTCCTTGATCAGTTTTTGGCTCATCTGGACATGTCATCTCTTAACAGAACATGTGAGCATGGGTGCCCTCGGAGACAGCTTCTATGAATACTTAATAAAGGAATGGTTCATCTCAAACAAAGAAGACACTGATGCCAGAAAAATGTATGATGAGGCGATGAAGGTAGGTCTGTGGTGTAAGGATCACAACTGTCATATGGTTCATATTATGGCTAGTTAAGATTAACTCATTTTATACTGTGAATGCATTGTTTTTTTTCCCTGGCTTCCAATACAAGATAATCACCATGTCAGGAGGTTGAAAAGCTCATCAAAACAACTGGCTGCCAGCAAACAGGAATGTCCCATTCTTGACACTAGCAATGGTTCTGCTTATTGATATTGACGCCTTTGCAAAAGTAGCACTCTTTACATAGCGCAGACTTGATTTTGGAGTTCTCCGTGTTTTCCCAGTCTATGTAAAAATGGTAAATTTTATATACTTTTTTTTTTTTTTTGCAATGCCACTACAGAATAGTTGAAAGAAATTACTAGGGTAGGGCAAAACAGTCAGGTGAAAATGACTTAGCATAAAATAAATTAAATAATTTCACACTTTCTGCGAGTTGTGGGAGGCTCAGAGTTCAGATATGATTATATTGCACTTATTAACGCTAAAAACAAACATCAGTCTGGCAAGAATGGTCAGTTTGATTAAGTATTAAACAAGTTGCTTTCCTTTGGAACACTCATATTCTCTTGGTTAAAATAAGCATTCAGCGACCTGAGACAGAGCTATTGCAAATCAATGTGGATTTTTTTTTTTTTTTTGTATTTTAGCACATAGATTTTAAATGTATATACACTGCAGGTATTTATAGGAAAATCTGTTGCCATGTATTTTTGTATATGAAAATAAATTTTATAAGGTAACAAATGTTGAGTAAAGGAAAAAGCTTATTTGAGAAGCCAAAAAGAAAATTTCCTCCCAATGAACTGTACGAGGTTGGCTTTGTGTGCAAGGGATCCTTAAAAGCATTGAATACCAATATTTTGACCAAAAAATATTATGAAAGTCCTTATGATTACAGTTCTATTATATTTTACAATAGAAATTAATATATTATATTTTAATCAAAGCTTTGATTTATTTGTTTGCCAACTAGTGCTCACAGTTGTAAAATGTAGTCATAGGACCTGTGACGACTTGATGAATGACCAGTACATTGTGTTATGAACTTGGCTGTCCATTCACATTCTATCAAAGTCATATCCTCTGGATGTTCATTTTGCTTTTTATCCATTGGATGTTGTCAGGCCATGATCCCAGGTAGATCTACTGGGCTGCTTTTAGCCTCATGCTTGGCACAAAGACTGTATCTAGATTTCAAGATTGAATGTAATTTTGACAGATACAATGATAAACTCTCCTGAGTTTTTACACAATTGTTACCCATAATTAATTTTGGGAATTTTGAACTCAGAGTTGACCAGTTCACTGTTGCTCAAGGTGTACTGGGGCACCTTTTTTTTAATTGAAAAGACGGCATTTTGAAAAGACAAATTCTTATGTGTGAGATGGCCACAAAAATTTTACTTTGAATTTACACCATGTCATTTTTCTTATCTAGGTTATTTATGATAAGATGCTGATGAAATCCAACAGTGGCTTGACCTATTTTGCGGAGTACAAATCTGGCCGACTAGAACATAAGATGGACCATCTGGCCTGTTTTTCAGGTAGTTAATTCTCTGTGCATGTTAGCATATTGTTCATACTACATTTTTTTTTTTTTTTTTTTTTTGCGCTTTGGTGATTCCGGATTCCTAGACAAATATTCTCTTTAGTTCCCCTTTATTCTCCATAAACATCAATTTGTATACTTTCAGCAGCGCTCAGAGATATGTGACTGAGTCACTCTGTACTGTGACAGAAATGTATGAAGTTATACTTTACAGCTGCCAAGTGTTGTGCATTTCATGGAACTACTGCATATTGTGGGTGTACATTTGCAAATCCTGGAGTAGGTTTGAAAATTCTTATGTCAAAGTTTCCTGCACTCACTTCAGTGATTGCAAGTGTACATGTGGAAAATGCAAGTAAATGTTTATTTAGCAGAAATCATTTATGGATGAAAGTAGATTGTTAGTTGGTTCAAATATGAAGTTGGCAAGTTTTTTTAAATACAACCCTTCTTCTTTCATATGCTGAAATTCTGTTCAAGAAAGAGCTGGTTTCTGTATAATGGCAAATGCATGGCTAGGGATTTTTGGGTAGCATGAGAACTTTCCTTGTTTTTTTTTTAAACTTGGCAGTTATAAATGTGAAATATTTAGGGATCACAAATTTATGATTGTGACACATGAGATAAGGATTTTATGATACAGATTAGTTTTCATCTGACATTAAATTGATGATTGTTTGACTGTTTTTCATAAAGTTTCATCCACAGTCTTGGCGTGGCATCGTCACACACACCACGTGGCCAGATCAAATGCGTCAGATATCAAAGAAGATTGATAGAGCAAATAACATTTCACTGACGGTAGAGTTACCGGAGTTAACTTTTGATGTGAACATCTTAACACAGACGAGTTGTAGTTAAAAAACTTCTTTCCTGAAAGTAAAGCATTTCCATTTTCACGGACACTATATCTGAAAAGGTTGGCATGATATTCTTTTTATGCGGTTGTACTTTCATATAATCTTGGATTTTTTTTTCATCAATCACCAGTTGTGCACTGTTTACAGTGTGGACGACTTGTGCCTAACTAACCTTTTATTTCCTCCCTCACAGCTGGCATGGTGGGGATAGGAGCCGAGGACTCCAGTGACAAACAGAAATATATGCAGATAGCAGAGGACTTGGCCAACACTTGCCACGAGTCCTATATTCGCTCTGGTAAGTGTGTCTATTTGCTGCATACTTGGAAGTTACATACAAAGTTTAGAATTTTCTGTGGAATGCCAACAAGTAAGAACTCTTCAAGTATTAGTAGAACTCTGTGAAAGCAGTAGTCTTATGAACCACCAATGAAGCAGGGTTCATGTAGTTCTTAAAAGTCCTGGGATTTTGAAAAAAAAAAAGGGCCGTTAAAATCCTTTAATTTGGAATTGTATTAATATTTTTTGGTGGAGTGTGGACAACATTATATAAATAAATACTTGGTTTCTTGAAGGTCTTACAAATAGCCATAATGTCGTTTAAAGTCCATGTATTTCAAGCTTGTAAGGAGTGGCAACTCTTATAAAATTGTCCTCTCAAATCTGATCACATATTTTTTGTTTTCCTGAAGAAAAAATGAAACTGACAACATTACCAAAAAGTTCAGAGACATTGTTCAGCTGGTCATTGTGCCATAAACAAATTTGGCAGTGTATGCATCTTCACATGGTATATTTTGCTTATGTATGGAGCTATCAGATTATGTATATTTCTCCTATTTTTGTTGCACATAAATATCAAAAATATATATGCAAAAGAAAGTGAAAAACCTAATGGAGATCCCACTAGCATATTGATTGAAGATCTTGTTACATTCAGAAATAGGCATCAGATATAAATGTTTGCATTTTACTTATTAACTGTCTCAGACTCAGTAGAAATTTAAATGAGCAAATGAAATATTCCTCATATTCCTCTGTCTATCAGTGCTTAACTCAGCTATTGCTGATGCCCATATCTCGCCGTATCTCTGAAGCTGTATTGTTATTTCTTTTTTTTTTTGTGTGTGTGTGTGTGTGTATTTCATTGGTTTGTCCTTTTTTATTACTTGAAGATAATTATATTAATACAAAAGTTGGGGCCTTTTCTTTTGTATAGCCGCAGTCACCATGAACTTTTTATATCAGATGTGACGAGGAAGTTTGCATCAAGAATGATTGGAATGAAAAATTACATGTAGCTGATTGTGGCAAAAAACAAAAAATGTTTGCAGATGTTTTGCCATTATGGGAAAGGGTTGGTTTCATTGTGATATTACGTTGAGAATAATTATCAGGCATAAGGAACATGCAATTTGCTGTAATGTACTCAGCGTTATAAGCTGGTTCTAGTCATGTGCTAGGCAATACCTGCCTGACAAAGTTCAATTCATTATTGAAGTTGCATTTCAAAGTGTGATTTATTTGCCATAACAGCTACGGGCCTAGGGCCGGAATCATTCCGTTTTGAAGGAGCCACAGAGGCGAAAGCCATCCGGCAGAACGAAAAATACTATATCTTACGTCCAGAAGTGCTGGAGGGCTGGTACTACATGTGGAGACTGACCAAGAAACAGAAGTACAGGGACTGGGCCTGGGAAATGGTGGAGGTCAGTAAGCATAACCTGTATCTGTCCAGTGTGATTAGCCATTCCCTCTGTTTCTCATTTCAGCCACCAGTTGATGCTCTTCACTCATTTACTTTTATCTGTAGGCACTACAGGGAAAATTTCAAAGTTTATGTATGACGATGAAAATAGCCACAAAAGATAAAGTTTGGGCTTCTGGTGATTATGCTTTTTAAATTGTTTAAATATCTTGGTTAGTTCCCGAGATATTGATTTTTCACATTTAATTAAATTTTCACCTTGAAACCAGCCATTTTTTACTACTGCATTTTGTGACAGTCTTTGGACAAAGCCATATTTTGAACTGTAAATTTGCTAATAATAGATAGTGCAAACTGACTTGTATATTTTATGGAAAATAAACAGTTATTGTTTAAACTTATAGAGCCTGTTTTTCAAAGAATTTTGATACCATTGTAGCTTAATTGGTTCAAAAGTTAGGACATTTTGAAAACCTGAAAATATGCCTCCAGTTTGCCACCTTTCGACAATTGGGAAAAAGTCACATGAACAGTTTTAATGCCAGGGTTCTCATACTTCTCAGTTCTAAGTTCCTGTAAGTATAGTATAACCTCAGTTTTTTTCAGCAGCAATGGATGCATTTAAATATACTTATTTCACCATGGAATATCCTCCGATGCCATTTTTTTGCATATTTTCCATGGAAGATGGAAAATGACATTTTTGGGGCAACTTCAAATGGACATGAAATTGCTCTACATAGTAGCACAGAAATAAATTATATATGAAATTAATCAGGAATTCAGGCTCTT
>JBCEWB010245798.1:0-31790 GCA_039654565.1 Peronia peronii
GGGGGTGTTGTGTGTATTTAAAAAAAAAAAATAAATAGAAAGTTTTATTTATGTTATGATATTTTATTGATTTATTTATCATAATGTAGTGCAGATTGCAAATGAAAGCTACAAAAATAATTTTCCTTTCTTTACAAGACTTATATTACAAACTACTTCAAGTGCATAGCAGTGTTTTATAATTGGGATGATGGTAAAAAGTGGCTCTTTAGCTAATCTCTGTGGAATGTTTGTGCCTAGAAAAGTGCAGCCAGTCTCCCAGCTGTGTTTGATAGTATTTCCTCAAAAACATTTCCTTTTCCCTCTGCAACTTTGAGTTTAAAGAAAAAGAAAAAAGGATAGAAATATAAAAGATATCTGAGACTTTCACATGACAAGCTGTGACAGTGAATTAGTTAAGGATTGTATTAGTAAGAAATCTGTATTTTGAAATGAGGGGGGGGGGAGGGGGGAAATGAAGTCTGTTATTTAATGAGATACGAGAGATTAATGACTGATTTCTCCTCAATTGTTTACAAAAAATAAAAATAAAAAGTGAGCAAATTATCTTTGGCAAGCAAAGTTGTCTACTGGGGTTCTTATTTGGGAGTGTAATGTGTTGGAATAATCCACTATATAAGAAGAGTAGGAATATTATTAGAGGCATTATGTTTTGTGTTCATTGACATCAAATCCTTAGCTGAGAAATCCATGTGTATTTGATTTGTTTCTTTAGCCAGTTTTTGTGTATTTTGTTTTTGATGTGTTAGCTGATTCAGTTTCATCCATCTGTCCTCATAACAGGCCAACGACATAGCACTTATGTTCCACCGCATGATAAGTGTCATCTTGGCAAACGCTGCAGATGAGATTGAAAGTAACTATCATATTATTTTTACTCTAAACCAATTGTTTTTGACCTTCCACTCCAGTTCGATCCCTTTTTTTTTTTTTTTTAAATTTATAAGAACTTTGCCCTGGCAAGCTTTTCCCCTCTCCTAACTCATTGCTAAGTAACAAGGGTTGCACAGTATTTTGTTTTCTCGTTTAAACATGTTTGCTTCTAGTTTTAGCATTTCTATTTCTTTCATTTTTATTTTTTGTTAGCTTGCCTTACTGTTCAAGAGCTTTTTAATGTGCCAATTTGTGCTTATTTTTTGAGTTGATCTGTTTCATGGAATAGGTTGTAAAAACCTAAAACCGGGCTGTCATCATTTCACCAGCTCATTTTCTTTCTGTCCATTGTTTTACTTGTCAGTTCTTCTATCCTGATAATATCAGTTGTTTTTTTTTGTAACAAAAACCAAACGAAATCAGTAAGGCCATAATTTTTTTTTTAAATTGACCAACTGCCTATTGAAGGAAATGAGCCTCTGCATAACAGTCATGCAATTTTTTTGTGTTAATTTACCTTCATTTGCATGACATTTGGCTCTTTCTGGTGACAGGAACATTTCTAAAACATCACTATTTGTGCAGACTTATCTAACTTCATAAGAGCTTTCTAGTGAGTAGCTGCCTGTAGAACCCTTTTCATAAACTTTGAGCTAAGAGAAAAACAAGTTGTTTGTTTTATGAACCTTGAAAGTATCTTGCTTGTGTTTTGAGAGTCGCACACTTTGTCAATAAATACTTTCAGAAATGTCAATGTTAAGCACTAAGCTTGGCCCAAGTGGATAAGTTTATGCTTGTGCTTCATAATCACAGCTTTTAGGCACATCATAAATATTAAAAGAACAGAATGCAGATGTCAGTGAATTATCCTCACTTTCGTCCCCTGGCATTTTCTCCTATGCCCATTTCATTTCATCTGCATCGTCACCACAAATATTACCAAATGAGTCAGTTTGTGGTTGGTATTTCACCCTGTGAAGAAATTATGTTTGCCTTTTTTCATATGGTGGAGGAATTAGTAATAACATTATTGTTAAGGAGGGAAGAACAGAGAGGGGAGGGGGAAGATGGAATTTTGTGTGATTTCATGAACTTCCAGTCATGGGCTTTTGTTTTTTTCCCACCCGGTTCAAAGTTTCAGTTGTTTGAAGATTTTGTGTCTTTAATTGGTTGTCAGCAACCTCCTTGTGTCAAAAAAAAAAAAAGGCTAAGGCAAAACTAAGACTTCCATCATAGGAGTTAACCAAAGAGAATCTTGTTAAAAGAATGGTAGGCAGGGATTGAAAAGAAGGCAGAAACCTCTGACAAAGATAGGTGTGAGAGAGATTAAAAGCCCTACCATATGTAATGGACATGCTTTAATCTTCATGTTGTTAATATGCCTTCGTATTCCACATGGGCTAAAGGTTTATAAGTAATGACCCTTTGTTGAAAACAGTTTTTTTTGTTTTTATTATTTTTTAAATTTTAGTTCTGGTTCCCTTTATTATTTACTAACATGTTTCTATATAAAAATCAGATTTGTCAAAAAAGAAAACATGCAGAGTCATATTCCCACAATGCACAGACGATCTAATCACATTTTTATTAGACCAATCCAGATGGCTGAACATACATTATATTGGAAGGATTTTGTCTAAGTAAAATATAATATCATTTTCTTTTAAAGATTACTAATAACATGTTTGCAAATAAATACTATGTTTACAACATTATGAACATAATCAGATAGTCAAGAACAAATAACGCTCAGCATATTTGATTTGCTACTTATTAGCTGAATGAGTCACATCTTCATTCTGTGGAAAATTTAAGGGCCAGATCTACAGCCTTTAGAATGTGGAGGGAATGGGCAAACCAGCAAATCTCCCTGATTTTTTTTGGACAGAACAGTATATTCATATACTTTGGGTTGTAAACACTTTAAGAATTCTGTAGAGGAATGGGCTAATACTCTTGATCTATTCCTTTAATTTGTTTGCAAAGTTTAGTGTCAACTGCAGATTACAGCTAGCTGAAGTGTTAAAGTATGGAAGTGTATTTATAGATTTATGCTTGTAGACATCGTAGGAATCCTGCAGAGGAAGAACAATAATCTTCATATATTTCTTTAATTTGTTGTAAATATATAGATAACAGCCAGCTGCAATATGGATGTGCTGTCCCTTTTTTTTCCAGCTAATGATACTTTATTTAGCATCTGTTTCTTTTCCACTCATCATTCTTATTCCCCCCTGTCCCTTATCCTTTCTTTCCACCCTTATTCAGTCACCATCACTCTGAACCTCCCAATATGATTTTTGTTTGGTTAAAAGATTCATGCTAGATTGATATATTAGACGTGTCTTCAAATAGGCAATTTGCAGAAGTGCATTTGTCAGTCAAGAGTTTGTATCTTTTCAGATCTTTAATGTCATAGTGTTGGACGTATATGAAATTGATCACTGCATTCTTTGTGGAATTACATGTAAATGTGTTCTTACAATGTTTCATGACAGCTACAAATAGTTGCAGCTCCTGAAATACATTTAATTTTGTGATCACTGACACCTGCTTAATTCATAAACTACATGTACTTCATGAGTCACTGTCAGACAAAAAGTTAGCACAGACACATTGTGAGCATGTGTGAATTAGATTTACATATTTTGTACCTCTGTTGAGTCAGTAAAAGAATTTGCTGTAAATTTGTATTATATTATTTAGCAGACATTCCTAGTTATACACAGTCTCCGAAATGTTAAATGTTATGCCAATATTTTGATGTAAAGATAAGTCTGTGCTGCCTTTTGTGGCACACCTTTGTTGGGAAAAAGCAATAAAATTTTCATTTGTTATGTCTAAACTGATCTGTGACTAAAACATAGCTCAGGGCATAAATCTTGATAGCCATTGCGCTCATAAATCTTGATTACCATCATGTAGCAAAGTGAATTTTGAAGTCCCATATCTTCCCCTCAGTCCTTTGTCTCACCCTTTCACTGTAGCGTATTTCTGAGTTATGGGTTGGCAACACTTTTAGTTTGATAAAAATCAAGGGTTAGCGCGTCTGTTTTTATTCTTTTTTATACTATGTATTTGAATAATCGAATCCCACTATACATGTACAATCAATAGCAGTTCTTTTTCTTTTCTAAGGAGTTTTAGGAAGTTGAATTAAGCCATGGTTGTAATATTCATGATTAATTTTGAGTCAACATGTAAATAGTTTTTAAAATTTCAGTTTGTGCATTTTGATTTTGTTTAAACACGTTTCCATGAGGTCAGTACTGCTGCATGTCACATTGTGAGTACTGAGTCCCTTAGACTGTGGAAATTTAGACCTTGGACTAAGATCTGAATTTTAATAGCTAAGACACGAAATAGGTTTCCGCTAAATTCTGATTTTAGACAGCCTTACTGCATGATATATTTCTCAAGTATTCCCTTTGCCTGAACAGTGGAACCTGCAAGAAGTCAACAAGCTTAAAGTCAATTCTCGGTTAAAGTCAACCTGTTCCAGTGATCCCATTTTTTCCTTTATATTTCATTAGTCTTGTTTGTGATAATATCAACACCTTCAGAGGGAAATTTGCTTAAAGTCAACTCCAGATGACCCATGCTGGCCTACTACCATTGTAAATTGTGAGTCAAAGAAAAAAGTCAGATCGAGGGATGCCTTATTACTACACATTATACTATAGCCTGTGGGCCTGTTGCTATATTGAGAAGATGCTTGGCTCTCTTCACCTGTCTTGTGTTGGCGGGGATACACAAATACGCATACACACAGCAGTTCCAGACTCGGCTCTCCTTGCCCTTCTCACGTGCATTGGTGAGCCCGCAGACACACACCCAACCACTGACCTTGATACACACACACATTTGCTACAGTATTCTGAGTCCGAGTGGCACACAGTTGCCTTGCACTGGTGTGGATACACAAACACCTACTCATACTCGGCTCTCTTCACCGAATTTATTGACACATATGCACACAAAGACAGTGCAGACAGGTACTGCGCCTGATTTAAGTCACATCTTCAGATCACTTTCCTTCCTACTCTACATTCTGCACTTGCCGTGATTAGATCTAGATCTAGTCAGCCTTTTACTTAACTCTGTGATCAGAATACCTGAGAAAAAGTACATTCTCAACCTGGAGACAAAGTTGAAACTTCTTAAAGATGTTGACTCAAGGCAAAATACTAGCTACATGTACTACTGCTAGCTTAAAGTCAGAGGGGAAGCTCTGCTCAAATTTTTTTTAAATTAAGGATAAGGGCCTAAGGCCGTAATCCAATAAATTTTATATAACTCATACTCTCTCTCTCTCACACACACACACACACACACACACACACACACAAACGTGCGCGTGCGCACACACACACACACACACACGTGCCTACCAGAGACTGTGTCCCCAGAAAATGGATAATGTCAACCTTTTGCTTAAAGTCAACACTTTTTCTCAGTCTCAAGAGGTTGACTTTAAGCGGATTCCACTGTGTAATGAAATTGACAATATGATAGGTTGGAGTTTGTTTGAAAGGGCTGTGCAGCTATTGAATGCTGTAGGCCGAAACCAGTTGAAGTCAGGAAAGAGATGGTTTTGGTAACAGGGCTAAGAGATTTAAAGTATGATAGTGCAAGATGCATGCCATGTCAATGTAGAGTAGTAGCTCAGATGGATAAGTAGCCAAGGTAGAAGCTGCAGGAAAAGAATAGGTTCAAGAGAATGATACAGGAACAATAGGATTACAGGTTTTTGTCTTCTGTTATTGAAAAACCCTGAAGGCCATGCTGAAAATGCTATTGAAATAATGCAATGGAGAAGGATAATGTACTTGATTTATACTTTGGAAAGTACATGCATGTTCATGTGACCGAAAATTGCAAATGAGAAGCTTTGTAAATAGAAACAAAAATATAGGATAATTTGAGGTTTATTACTTTTCATTTGCAATAAGTGTTTCAAATTTATAGTTTTAAATTGAGAACTAATATTATTTGTGTGCCATATACTATATTCCAGTACCTGTTTAAGTTATTTTGGAATAATTTGTCTATTCCCCATTAGTCTTCATGTTGAAAAATGGCCAAAAGATGACTCACTTTTTTTTTTTTTTTCCTTGTCTTTCTCTTCCACAGGCTGACCAGATTTGTTATGCAGTCCTGTGTCTGTTTTCCTACATAGCAGCGGGAATGGAGCAAAGAAAGCAATCCTGACCATAACTTTCCCTAGCATGTGACCAGTTTTTCTCTTTACTTTTAGTTGTTTGAGTTACCAAACTGACATTAAAATTATTATAATTGGTAGTCATCTGTTATAGATAATTCCCTTGTTGATTTCAGTCTGAGACAGACTTTTATCAATTTTACCCTGCCATACCATTCACATTTGCAAATCACTCAAATAGACACAACCGATCTTTAGAGGCCTAACTGTAAGATTATATTTCAGTTCCTTTGGAATTGAATATAATGAAGTATTGTTCGCCATTAGCATGAAGAGCAAGTTTTACTCAATGGTCAAATTGAGTATACATTTTGCGCAATAAGCAGTAAAATTGTGAAACAAACAGAAGAAACCGACAATGTTTGAGAATTTTTTATTCATCTTTTGCCAGCACAAATATTATCCTTCAGAATTGCCGTGTTGAACCGTTAAAGATTAAATCGAATATCATTTTACTATGTTTGGGGCTATTGAAGTTATTTCATGAATGGATTGTTTCCTTAACAGTGACTTCACTGATCATTTTAGATCAAGCTTCTATGAAATTGTTGAATTATATAACTGATAAAACAGAGTCAGACTGCCCATTCCTGACCTCTGGTAAAAGAAATGATTAAAAAGAAACCTCACTCCCTTAAAGAAGAAAAATAGAAGAAAAAAAAAGTACAATAGAAAACTGTGAGGAAGAAATATTTTGAAGAATATTGATATTGCATGGCAGTATCTCAGAGGTGTTGTTCAGTTTAATTTAGTTTGAAATTCTTCAAGTATGAAAAAATTTCACTTGTGTTCACCTGTGTATAATAATCTGTACTAGCTGCAAGCCGGAAATGGGAATGATACATGTAAAGTAAAGGTTGTCATTAAGGAGGTCAAAATAGTTAAATGTTGCTAAAATCACATTTTTTGTTAAAGTCTAGACTCTGTTTATATAGATGCTGATCAGATAGGCTGACTCTATGGCAGGACTATTGTACAAAAACAGAGACAATGTTTCTTATTTAAACATGAAGCATTGTTGTATTATTTTCAAATTTTTATTTATACACACCTAAATCTATAAATATATGCTCACAAGAGTCTTGTTATAAACCTCCCTGGTGCAAGGGAGACCTGGTGCTATACAGATGAGGAAATTACACAATCTTTTTGACCTTAATTGCATTTATGCATTTGTTTTTGTAACCAACACAAATGGCCTCCATTTTACCATCACAAAGTTTGTTTCCCACCCCCTTCCTCTCCTCTCCAGCTATCTCTCTACAATATTCTGTTTCTTTCATATCTGTTTCTTGTCTTTCTCTTGGTCTCACCCACATTTTACCAAAACTCTTCTCATCAATATCACTTCATTCCTATCTTTTCGTTTTGGACGAGTAACTCCTTGCCTGGTCCAGTATTCTCTGTTAGTGTTACTGTATGGGGCAACATCCAGTTAGAGAAATTATGGTACAGGATTGCTTTCTTACTACAGCATGTGAACACATTACTTTCCTTCAGATGTTTTTCTTTAGGCAATCATATTCATAACTTTTGCATTATATCTTCTAATTTGGAATTATGCATAACTACAAACAGCATTCTGGAAATTGAAGACACTTAGCTGAGGAGTGGAAAAGCAAAAGAGACCTTAGTGATCAGATTCAAATTTTGAGAAAAATATTTTTTAAAATTATATTCCTTTTCTTTTGATATTGATGAAAGTAGACTTTGGACATATTTTTATTGTATTTTGGTTACTTTTTTTTTTTTTATTTTAAGGATACTGAAGGTACAGGCTGTGCAAGATTAGCTTAGCCTAACAAATATGGAAGGGAATGTAACATTTAGAAAAAGGAACAAGAAAAATTGACTTAATACTATTTCTACTCCACACATATTTGTCTTTTGATTGATACCTCCCTGTATGAATTTTTCATCAGACGTGTTGTTTAAGATCAGTAGTTTCAAGCAAAATACTTCCTCTGAAGTTTGTTTTTCTCCTAGCTCATTTAATCATAAATTGGACTTCATTGTATCCACAAATTTTTTGTCAGAAAGTGTAGAGAATGTATCGTTAATCATTGCCCATGGAAATTGTGTTTGTTAGTATTTCTTTTGTTACTGAAAATGTCCTCAGATATCTTGTTCACAGTTTGATAAACTGAGTTCTTGTTGCAAATTGGAACATTTGAGATGCTATTTTTGTCATCCATGAACCAATTGACCTGATCCATATTCCAAGAGAGAGATCATTTTGTAGAATCACAGTAAAACTTTAAGGAAAATATACAGTCCACTCCACTTATCTCAGTCCATGTTAGCTGAACATTCCAGTTTATGAAACCATATATTTCGTGGTCCAGGTTGTTTTTCTTTTTTTCTGTTCATTAGAAAAATATGGGTATTTTGGAGATCTTGTCTTGCATAGCTTAATCCAATATTGAAAACTTGTTTTAAAAAGTAAGGCCTTGGATGCCACAATACCAGTCTGTGAATGATGGGATGGCATGAGATGGGTGATTGGGAGGGGGGTGGAGGGAGGGGGAAGAGGAGGTGGGGGGGGGGGGGTGGAGAGAGAGGAGTGTTTGCCAGTAAAGTCAGTGTGTTGGAGAAAAGATGGATGAGATCATAACACTTCATGAGAGATTTGAGGTAAAGGACAGGATAAGTTTAGCCTGAATTCACTTTATCACAGATCAGAGCAGGGAACTATTTCAGTTTGAGATCTGGTGACATCCCCCAACCACCAAGCAAAATTGAGCTATCTGGAGAGCACTGTAGTTAATCTTTTTGGAACAGATACATATCCGTATTTTTCCATTTCCCCAAGCCTCAATATATATATAGGCAGAAATCTTAAAGCTCCAATATTATTTTCTCACCGATCTGATGCTGTAACATTTTTCAGTTTTTTTTTCATGGATAAAATTATTTTATTTTTCAAACCTGTTTATGCTGCTGGAAAGAGGGTGGTATCCAACATGTACAAAAAATCATGAAAATAGAGGTGGAAAACCCCCTTGCCACATTCATGCAACTATGCTGTAAAATAAGAAGTAAAAATGATATATAATCTCATAAGATTGTTCTATCTGATTAAAACTGGTGCTTTGAATCCATTCTATTTTTCTGTGTCACTTTATCAGCAGAAGCTGATCCACAAACTTTCAATCAGTTGGTGTAACATTAATTTCAGTGTCTTAATTAAATACCATTTATCATTTTGATCTTGTGATTTATTATTATTTTTTTCTAAAAACCTGTTGTATTATGATTGTGTACTTTATTTTATGTATTTAAGAAAATGACCTAGGGAGATAAAAGTTTGTTACTGGAGTATGAATTTCAATCTATCTACCATTCCTCAAAAAGATTCAGTTTTTTCAATGTCTTCCCCAAATTACCAAGTTTGTCATAGGTATTCCATGTTTTAGTGCTTTTAATTATGTATTAGTAAAGCGGATCAGCTTTAGCACTTGTCTTGTCCTCCTTTTTTTTTTAATATACCCACACATTGGTTTCATTACCATTATTTTCCTCATGCAAAAATGCGTATCAAACTAAGCCAAAAAAAGAATAATAGAATCATACGATCTAGAAATGCAAGTAAAATAATGGATTATTATACTAACTGTGAGCCTATATGTTCCCAGACGGAAGAAAAAAATTGGCATTATTAGAGAGAAAAATATAAAATTGGTAGTAGGAAAATAATACCTGAACACAAAAAAATTAATGAGCACAAAAAAAAACAACAAAATATGGGTGATAATATTAAGCAAGTTAATGTAATTGTTGTTCGCACTGATGCTGGCACAATCAATTATGATTTCTGACAATTAAGTTATGTAATTTAAACATCTGGCCCATGTTTTGTAAAGAAAATTCTATTCCAAAGATGTTTCATATGTGCCAGAGACTGGTATTTCAAAAAGTTAAAGATTTTTCTATTAGTGATATAGATCACAATTGCTAAGTTTGTTCAGAGAACATAGAGGGTGATTTAGGTCCCGAAAGTGTCGTTACTGACAATCGCACTATTTTATCTCTAACGAAATTACTTTAGATAGTACTGCATCATGTTAAAGAAGAACCAGTACTGAATGTGTTGCAAAAAGCAAACTCTCAGTTTTAGAGATTTCTGTTCATTAGTAAAATTCACCTGCAGATTTTGATTGCAGTCATAGTCTGTTGTGTCTTACTTTAATACATTGTCTTTCAAAAAGAAGGCATTTTCTGGTGAAAATTCCTGTGGTCACAGGAGTATTGGCTCAATAGTGGGTTGTATTTCCATCTTTATGTCTAGTACTTTCTTGTGTTAAAGAATTCCATGCTGAATTCATGGTCTTTCTGCTTTGACATTGTTATCGTAGTAGTAATATTTTTTTGAAATAATAATTTCTTTGTTTTTTGATGATCATGTGTTTCTTCATTTCACACATCCTCATTCTCATTTCAAACTGCTGCAGTGTCAATTGGATGTTTTTTGTTTTGTTCAGTTTTATGTAAAGTTCATTATACATGCTAGCTCCATTTCCCGCTGCTGCTTCAACTGGGAACAACACCGCCCATTTTGATGATCTGATTATATGGCAAGACAGCGTTGGACATGGGGTAGTCTTTGTTCTGAATCTCGTCAGTGATGGTATCCAGATGATTCTAAGTTTGAAAGATCCTCATAGATGTTTTCTGAAGAACAACATGGCAGTTTTCCTGGTGAATGTTGAACAGAATACTATGCCAGCGTTACTGTGTCAGTTTAAAAAAAATTGTTTTTACTATAAGTGAATGTTTCTAGTGTAAAATGATATTACAGTTTTGCTTGTTTTCAGAAAATCATTATGATATAGTGACAAGATGAATATGGACATGTGTATAGAGCACTTCATACAGATTACTTGTGTATACAAACAGCCAACAGTTTCTTTCGGTATTGTAATTGTTAAGTTCAAATTATATGTTGCATGATCTTCAGTTGATCATTTATTTAAGGTAAACTTGTTAGATCTGATTTAGTTCAGTTTTTAAAATTGAGTCATTGTCCAGCTATGTATGTATTAATTGGAAATTAACCCTGATGTCTGGAATTTACTACTACAAATCTTAATTTCTATTTATGCTTTTTAGAAAAAAAAAAACATGTTATGATAGTTTTTTCCTTGTTCTTTTGGCCATCTGATGTCTGTCACAATAGATTTGGAACAGTCAGTTAACTGAGGATAATCTTTGCAAGTTCTAACAACTTACGTTGCCCACAGCTTGAATTATGAGACTTCAGTGAATGATAGTCTCTGTGATGGAAATTTGTTGTATTCTTACAGGACTTGAACTTGTGTTAAGTTTTATCACATTGCTGCCTAGCAATATAGCAATGCTAGTGCATAGCACTGCATATTATGCCTAGAGATCACGGTCACCAGCACAAGTAGGAAGAAACCCACATTGGTGGCTAAAGCATTAATTGGCATATGATTGAGTGACAAGATACCAGGCAAAATTATGTGAAAATCTGAACACTGATTTGCCTGCTTTATCTAACACCTTCCTCTAATATTCTTATTGATGGCTTGGTGTGAAAGCAGTTAGATTTCTCTCGAAGTTGTATTCCTTCACTTTTTTTGTGTTTCTGCATTCTGCCCGGCCAGATCAGTGGTGAACATGGAACACTGTATGACGACATTGATATGAGGGGCCAGTCTTAGACAGAATTGGTTGGTCAGATTTGTCATCTGTATGTAAAGGGTGGTCATGGTCTCTGTCGTTACCAGTGAAATCTCAACTTTTGTGTATCATAACAACATCGTCTTTTGACTTCTGTTTTGAGATTATTTCTGTGTTAAAACGAAAAAGCCCTGGCAAAAATTACATTAACTGTATTTCAAGTAGCAAACAAATATTATCTCGTACTTGATGAGCCAAACTGTTGAAGAAATGCAGCAAAACTATGACATAACTGTGGTGACTTTTATACGAGAGTCAGTTTGGAGACAGTAAATGGCTTGTATCATAAACAATAGTTTATATTTGAAATTAGAACAAATGCAACAAAACAATAAAGCTTGAAGGGGGTTTGAATTTGAAGTATTTAAGAAAGTGTTTAGAAAGTATATAAGAAAAAAGTATTTTGTTGGATGAGAGACTGGGATGAAAATTGGAAAAGAATCCACATTAGGTTGTGAAAAGTTTGAATATTAATTTTTGAATGGAATACAGTAATTACAGTCGATGCTTCATATTATAGCTGTTTTTTTTTCCCCTTCCTATAAAGCAGAATATCACAAGCGATAATATAATTCTGCATAACTTTCATATTTATCTTCAATGTTTAGTGTGTATCTGAGATTAATATTGACTCCCAGTATTCGTGTATGTGAATAGATCTTGTATAATATAGAGATGTGTGTTTGATACCTAAGAGTTAGGTCAGTGTGGATTTTGTCTTTTGTTTACTAAAGCAGCTGCAGTCTTGTCAGTATTTGTGTTGAGATGATGGACCATGCCATACCTGTACAATGGATGAAAGGAATGTTTGAACAGAACCAGTGGATAGGAAAGAGCGCTGAACAATGAAAAATAAACAATGGCACGTGAACATTTGGGTGGATGATGAAATGGAAGCAGGTTATTGCTCAGGCTCAAGGAACCAAAAAAGCCATTACATATTGAACCACAAGATCTGTTGTTCTGTGCATCTGATGGATGAAATCATGGTTATGGAGAAGGCACTGGATGATGGGACTGTGAAGGGAAACTGGGTATATTTTCATTTGTTTTGTTTTCACCAGTCCCTTAACAAAATTGAGCAATTTTTGTGTGTTGAACTTTTGATTTTTCTTTTTTTTTTTCTTCTTGTCACATTTGTAGATTCCTTAACAAGGAATATTATGTTTATCATGCAACCTTTATCAGTAATAATTATGCAAGGTTGAGAGGATGACTGTGGCTATGACATTGAGTAATTGAGTATTGTGACCATGGTTTGGTTCCATGTATTGGCACACACTGGGGAGACAATCACAACATGCACATTCAGTGTAGCACACATAATAACTACATACATGTACTTGAGCACAGGTCCTATACATGTCACTGGGGAAATTGTAGCAGGTTAGCCATGTCAGACAGCATGGAATATTTGTACCAATATGATGTGATAGTCGTGAATAGGTTCAGTTTCGTTGGTTTTATACACATGTAAATGTTTTATTGTGACCGACTGGTATAGCACAAAGGCAAAGTGTGCATTTGGCTGTTTCTGTTTATTGTATGTAGCCCAAATTGTGTCTCAGAACAAAATGTGTAGATATTGAATATGCTCACTTTCAAACAAGCACTTCATAATTCACGAAGTATAAACATATTTATTATATGTACATGGTTACATTGTGATTAACATATTGTTGGCTGATCTTAGGGGATCATACTCTGCAATAAAGAAGCTCAAACACTATTGGAGTTGGATATGAAACTGAAAATACAAGGTAAACAATATGAAAAAAAAAAAAATCTTGTCAGCTTGACGCCATTACCGAAGTATGTGTAAACTATGGATGATCATAGCCAAATCAATATTTCTTGAATACTGACAGTTTTATGAATGTTACTTCATAGATTTAATTTTATGTCGTCATGATTCTTAGATATTATATGGCATGATATTACACTAAATTCCCATGGAAACTTGGGTTCTTTTTATTTCATTGCTATATTTGTCTGAATAAAAGTAAAAGAAAATTTCAGTCTCAGACAAATTTTTTCATTGATGTTCATATACCCACCTGTTCCCCAAGACCAAAATTTGGAGTGGAGGAGAGAGAGCTTATGTTTGCGATAACAAAAGGTGACATCGTAGTTATAGGCATGAAAATGGAGGCTGCTCTTGCCAGGGCATTTTCATTGAAAGAAATAAATCCTTGCTAAATATTGGAATCTTGCAGAGGGCTACTTGAAAACCGAATGAAGAATCAGAGAAATATATTAGCAGGTGTTAGCTCAGCTGTCTAGATTGTAGGACAAAGCTTGTTGCATTTTGAGCAAATTCTCCATGTTCTGTGTCATGACTACCAATGCATTCCATATGAACAATCCACCTTTGTCAACTGGCTCTCTTGTGCTGTTCTGTATTTAAGCAGCGAATGCCTAGTAGAAATCTGTATGAGAGTTGGTGATTAAAAAACTTAATTGAGAGGCTGTGAAAAGTGTGATTTATAATACAAAGGAGGAAGATGGTGTGGCTGTGATGTTCCATGATAAACAAGGGGATAATATGGCAAGAAGTTCATCTACAATACATGTGAATATATTACATTCATAAATTCAGTTCTGCCATCAGTGAATACCCATGTTCTTATTCCTGGTAAGATTTTCCAAACAACTTATGGACCAAAATGAGCAATTTTTCTTTTCATCTTATACTTCAATGAGTAATGATTAGGCAGATAACTAGAAATATATTCTGCTGCTGTAGTAAGGTTAAGGAAACATTAGTGACACAAAGAAAACAGAGCAACAAAGCTGTTTAATACAATGTGATAAAACTTTTTGGCATGGGGAAATATCTGAGATTAGTTGCTGTTGGAATTTATATCGTTAATATGAAAGAACATCACAGTTGTCACTTTTGACTTCTACAAATTTTTTGTTTCTTCCTGAAATTGATTTTGGAAATTAAAGCTGTGCTCAAAATGTAACATTGTACTAAGGAGGTTTGACTGTGCAATAGATACATGTCTAACTATGTACTAGCCACTTGCTGTTGTGATATTTGGATGTGATAAGTGGGGAAATTATGTCTTTGCCTTGCACTGCCAGAATTTCTTGTCCCACTCAAATCTTTTAGCCATACTTCCTTATTCATCCACTTTGTGCTTTCAGAAATGCTTTTGTTTACTCCCACCCTCAACATTGCTCCTCCAATTCTGGTGGAAATAACAATACAAACTCTATACATGATTAACATAGGAAATAAAATATTATGAAGTACAGAGCTCATGTCTGAAACTGAAGGAAATTTAGTCCTTCCCTAATGGATTCATTTGGGGTGTCTTCTCTTAGCCATAGCCCTATTCATGCATCCCTTTCAGCTCGATATTCTTTAGCACACAAAAAAAGTGGATGTAAATTTTTCTGTGTGATATCTTCACGCATTGGTTTGAACTGCTATTTATAGAACTGCTATATTCACAGTATTGTGAAATTGATAAAACAGTTACTTTGATCAGCCAAACTGTTACAGCAGGAGATATATTTTAATAACACAGCACTGCATAGTGACATAATTCCTGATCATGTAACAGTGCAAGACAAAGGCATGATAAAACTCCCTCTTTTTTTTTTTCTTGTTCTCAAGAATATTGATGACGTTTTGTACCTGGCTAAACAAGCAGTGCAGCCATCTAGTCCTATTTATTGAAATATTCTCTTTGAGGTGTTATAGAGTCTGAAAGCTGCTTTGTTTACCATTTCTAGTTTGTTTTGGCTTATCAGCACTATCGTGACAAAATTTTACTCTTTTTTTATTGTATGAGCAAAAATTGATTTTTATTTGTTTGTTTATTCTGGTATTTATTTACTTTGCTATTGTATCCCAATATTTTAACATTTTATTTTTATGAGTTTGATTTCTTTTCCCTTTAATAAGAATAAAAACGAGTAATGTTTGGGAGTAAAGTAGAAAAAAAGAAGTTGTTTCATATTCATTTTGCGCATATCTCTTTTTGCATTCACTAGCCTATGTTAGTGTTTTTGGGCTTTATTTGGTCATAAAATCTGTATTAAACACTTTTATGTGCTGCAATATTTGGGCTGTTCATGCATGCGATGCTACATTTAGCACAGTATATACACTTGGAACCAAATATTTTTATGTTGCTTTTTAAATCTATGTCATGTTTAGTTGTTGCTCCTCCTGGTTTCTATATTGTTTGATTTTTTCAAAGTTGTGGTTTTTCTTTTGCCCATTAAATTGATTTATAGCATAGTCATAATGTTTCTTCAGTCTTGTCTCAAGGAACAGCCATTACTTATTATCTGCATGAATTCAGTTGATCCAACAAATGCATAATTTGTTTTGTTTTTTTTTAATTCAGAGTGGTTTATCCTTACTAATAAAGAGTAGATCATTTCACAACAGTCAAGGACTAGTGTTGTTTCCTGCATTTGTTTAGTGACTGTTTGAAAGTATTCAATTAAGTGTGGGCTATGACAAGTTCCAACACAAAGAGATGCGCCAGACCTGGTGAAAATGCAATTGGAAAACAAACTCATCATGCTATTGCATTCATTTCACTAGCAATCCTCTACAAATAGAACAAAACAGAAATAAAAAATTCACAAGACATACACAGCCATTGAAAAAACTGAATATTTGCAATTTTCATTCACATACAAATTAACGAATAATCTTAAATTGAACCAAAGTTTTTAATTACTTTGTCTTTTCAGGAAACAAACTGTTGTCAACAAATACATTGTAGATGTATGATTATATTCAGGGATGTCAAACTGTTTTAAGAAAAAAGTCTGAAAATTTGCCCCCCCCCCCCAATTTTATCACGGTGGTCTGGCACTGTCCGATGATGTAAGACACTTCTAAAAAATCTACTAAATCTAGGCTTTTCATGCCGTCAGGAGGTTTGTATTGTTTTGAGAGCAGTTTGCATGTTTTCAAGATCCTGGGATGGAACTTTAAAATTATAGATCTACAGCCTGTGGAAATTCCAATAGATCTAACTGAAAAGATCCCACAAGTAGTGCCGTCATCATAATCATTGAGCCTAACTAAACTTTATTCTAGATCTAGATCTATTTTCTAGATCTAGATCACGAATAGCGGCCCCCTTACATTAGTCTCTCTAAGACCATGAGCACATTATTTGTTGTTGCCAGTACTCCGATGTGCTGATTTTCATGCGACCACTCGACTGCATGTTGTTGAGTGTGGCGAATTAAAGTGCTAGATCTACAAACTTCGATCTCGATCGACCATTCAAACAGCTGCCAAACAGCAGTTCGACTCTTAGCCCGAAGCTTGCGCAAAACTCCATCGTACTTCCAGTTTCATTGTTATCGTGCGGGACTTGTATTGCAAAGTATTATAATGACCGTGGTGGTCGTGTGAACTCAACAAAAGTCGGCAGTTGAGCAGCGAAAGTAAGAAAGCTGACAACGACCAAAAAGTTGGAATCCTGACTAAAGTTGGAAGTTTGAGATTCCTGTATATTCTAAAATACAACATAAAAAAATCATTGGCCAACATATTAAGTGGGCAATTTCATCAACTAAAATAGGAAGAGTTGCATCTAACATAAATCTACATGAATTGTATCCAGTTTTCAGAAGTGAGATTTTTAGTACTTATCTGCAATGTTTTGACATTAAAAAAAAAAATATAAAAAAATCACACCATGAATTAAAACTTTTAACACATCGATTCTTTAGAAATTTAATATATATACAATAAATATGATATAAACTAGGAATCTTGTCTGAACATTAGTACTTGTGTGTTGAGGAATGAGACATAAACTATGAAGAAAACCAACAGATATTTAACAGGTACAAGTGCACTCATACATCAATGTATGCTATACTTTTTAACTCATGACCAAAGATAATGAACAAACACAGTGAGGATAGTTTTTACACAAAGCATCATTTAAATACTTTCTCTATTCTTATGTTTCTTTTTGTTTTTCTTCTTTTTGCCAGGGGTCTCTTCTTTCTCGCTCTCCACTGTCAGTTTCCTCTTCTTCTCCAAGTGACTGTAAAAAATCATGATAAGAAAAATAGTCAATAATCATTACTATCTCTGAACTGTTTCAAAACCACTCTTCATTATCAATGACATTCAGCAGATGTGATTACTCAATATTCAGATTTTATAGCCATGTTTTTCTCTTTTTCTTCTTCTTTTCTTTTCTTGGCACAACATGGGATTAAAATTCAAAATTAATATATTTTTTTGTCAGGCAACATGATCACATCGAGATTAAAATTTGTTCGCAGAGTCTGGCACAGCAGGCATTCTAACTTGTAAATATTGTATTTCAAATCATCCATTCTTTAATCAGCATGACATTGCTGTTATTTATATTCCTTTTTGAAATAAACTGTTCAGGAAACATCCACTCTTTTGGGTGTCCAGAATGTTGCAGAGCAGTCTGTTCCAAATTCCTCACTACTCTACGATAATAGTATAAATCGTTTTTAGCACTTTCCAGATACTGAGAAAAACCTGCTTATAGCACAGGTGCACTTTATCAATGTATGCTACACTTCTTGACTTCTGACCAAAAATAATGAACAATTACAGTGCCGGTGATGAAGTATGCAATTGCGACTCGATTGAAAAATATTTCTATAGGCAGATTTTTTTTCTTAATGACATTATCTGATAGCTCTCATGCTCAAAAATGAAATGGGACTTCAGTCGCATTCAGCATATTATGGCGTGTCATTATGACAGAGAAGTGACGAATTGCGACGAACAGATCAATAAAAAAATTCTACCCAGAAGTATTTCAGTCATTTATTTAGATGGCAGTGATGTGCCGGTTCATCTCACATCTGCAAATAATGGTGTGATTTCATGTTTCTTACCTTTTAACACTGATTACAGATTTGGAAGAACTTTTCAAGGCTGCTTTCCAGTCATCCTCTGATCCTTTGATGGCATACTGAGACAGATCAGCTTCCAGCAGAGCTGACACATCTTTCTTATGCTGCTGCTTAAATTCTTCCCCAGCCTCTTTCTGTGTGGAGAAAAAGATCACAAGAGCTCATAAACAGTTGTAGAAAACCTTAAAACACAAAGAAAATCAGATGTCTTGGCTGTTAAAGTTTTTGTATGTCAAGGAAAATTTCTTGAGTGTCAGACACCTAAATGATGTCAACCTGTATCTGGAGAATGAATTGTCAGAAGGACAGACCATCCATTATGTGTCACTATAACTATCACAAAGATATCGTTCTGAAAGGGATTTATATGGCAAACATTGTCTAAAGCAACGATATTGGACAGATGTATCCATATTTGGAATGCAGTGTTAAATACAGACCTTTAAGAAATGATAAAAGAAAAATGGCTGCTATAAAACCTCATTTCAGTAAAAGGTGGCTGACTCTCAGCAACAAAAGCATCAATCAATGTTCTATTTAACTCACTATGCACCACGCCCAATTTTGCTTCTAAGGCCTTGAGGACCACCAGTGTTTCCTACTTTTTAAAAATTCATTAAAAATGTAAATGAAAAGCTACTACTTTGAATTTTTTTAAAAATGTTTAATGGTATTTCAATAAAACAGGAAATGTAAACAGGATTTGTGAGAAATAAATGACAACAAAATGTGAACAAGGGGAAAATGAGACAATCTACCTTCCCCCACAAATTTTTTTTCCCCCAAAGACAGAGCAAGATAGCAAAGAAAAAATGCACAGAAAAATACAAAAAATGGATTTATTTGTTGTGGGAAGGTGTGTGGGAGAGAGAAGATAATTTAGTGAATGGAAAATAACAAGAATTAATTTAAAAAATGATGGTCTGAATCAACTAGATCTACTATCGACCAGGCGTGGACATTGAACTAGATCTGGATCTAGATCCGCGATGGACAGATGGCTTGACTGCGATCTAGCCTCACTTTCTCCTTCATCTTCAGAGCTGCTAGAACCATTGTCATTCAGAAAGTTGTTTATATCACTGTCTGAAACTTCGCTATCACTGAAAGTAGATTTTCACGAGCATTTATGGTTTCTAACGACTCCAACAAAAATACCTCGGCGTGCCATGCTTCGAGCGAAACTTCCTTATTTTCATAACCATTGGCCTAGTTCAATAATGAACACATTTATTCACACAAAAAGTTGTGTATTCAACTCATTTACTAAGAACTGGTGTGTAAACTATTCCAACAATTCTGGCTATTTTCACACATGAACAAACTAGATCTATTCTATGATCAAATAAAGGTGAACCCGCAAACCCCGCGGTGGTGGTCTTCAATGCAAATTTTGCCTTACCACATAGGCTGCAGACAGGGTGCTCAGTGAGTTAAAACTTCCACTGATGAATTAAAAAAAAAAAAACAAAAGAACTATAAAATTCATTAACTGCCAACTTTGAAATGCTTTGATGAGATGCATGCTATGCAACAAGAGTACAACAATGGCTTGATCACTGCAACATATGCCTCAAGTCGAAACATGGAGCGGGAAAAGTAAGTCTGAATTTATATGTAATTGTATCTCAACTCTGACATACCAGCTCTTGATCCACAGTCTGTCTCAGTGGATCCATCACAACTTCTTTCTTGTCAGCCAGAGAAGCTTCCACATCTTTCTCCAGAATTTCATTAAAGTGCTGTTGACCAAGATAAAGACAAGAGAGTTTTTCTGATTGCATGAACTGGTCACAAGCTGGTAATTATTACTTTTTTTTTTTATCTGAAAAAGACTGAATTATCTCAGGATATGACAAAAAACCTTATGGCTCAAATTCAAAGACCATATGAAATTAGAACTTGTAGTCTCAAAGGGCATCATTCTCAAACAGAACAAAAAACTATGTAGAGGTGAAATCACAAGATGTAAAGGTAGATGAACATTATTTAAGATCATACCATGCCATGACTGCACACTTTTCTGACTAACACAGCCATCTAGAAAGCTATGACAAGATTCAATTTCACATCTTTTCTACTGCTGTAGAACAGACCAGTCATTTCCAATGATGCCAAATTTTGAAGAAACTTTGTGTGCATGTTACAACAATAAACACCAAGTCACGTTTGTCAAGTCACATCAACCTACAAGTCAAGGATAAACAACCGACAATTCACCATGACCCAGAGAAACTCACTTGCACAAACTTGCGGATGGTTCTGTTGAAAAGAGCCAAGATCTGATTCACTGGTAGCTCAATGTCTTTTTCTACATCCTCCACTACTTTGTGTTGTAGCCCCAAGCCTAGCAGGACGCTCTGAAGGAAACACATAAAACAGTTATTGAACATGTCTGTTTCTACATAAAGAAATCAATGGAGATGCGACATGATGAAATCAGGCTCTCGTCAAATTTTGAGCATATGCCCGGAGTTATTGGTACCAATGTTAAGCTTATTCATTTCCCTTTCTGTGGGTGAAGAAATTTTTTTTCTACCTTAAGTAGAAGTCGAGATATTGGCAATTAAAGGCGATGGGGGTGACCTGTACCTGCAGCTGAATTTAGTGAGAAAACGGCCGATCGCTTTTGTAAACCCTTATTAATCTTTGTTAGCCCATACTGCTAAATTACAATTTTTGGGCTTTTATTCAATCTATTTCAGCAAATTTAACTCTGAAATGCATTTTTACATTGATATAGAAGGGTTCTGTGAAGAAAAAAAAATTATTTTAAAAATTCGTTCACTCTTGAAAAACATGTGATTTCTCCAGTGGCCTCAGTTTGATGAGCGCCTGATTTCATCGTGTCGGGTCTCAGTGATTTACCCACTACAAAGAAATTGTATTGTTTTAGAATACAATATAAATCTTTGAAATCACATTAAATTGGACCATTTTATCAACTTTCCCACAGCCATAAGAGTTACAATGTTACCGAAAGTACAGAAATTGTTGATTATACCAGGACAATAATCTGCAGCCATATATGAAGTCATTGACTTAGCCTAAGTAAGACTCTCTAAATAGAGTAGACAGATAAAATGGAGAATAAAGAGCCATAAAAACAATATCTGTAGACAAAATTGAAGTCAATGGAAAAATCGTGCAAGGCTCATAATTTGTACCTTATTGACATGGACATCTCATTTACATGAGACTCACACTTAGGTGGATATAACATTTGAAGAGAACTAACAATTTGTACATAATGAAATGGCAAGGAAATTTACATAGAATTCCGATTTTGTAACTTACTTATATGAAAGGAAAAATTACACAGAATTTTATATAATAATAATAATAATAGTAGAGAGTATTTATGTAGCGCTTATCCCCGTTAGTACAGGCTCTAAGCGCTTTACAATCTATTATTACCCCGACAGACCCAAAGAAGACACTCATAAACGTTCTCAGCTTCCTGGAAGCATACAAGGCGGCTGCCTGTCAGGCGCTCAAATCGTTATCAGTCAAACAATATGAATCACTGTCTATAGTCAGATACCCATTTAAACCTGGGTCGAGTCTGGAAATTTGTGTTAATTGTCTTTCCCAAGGACAAAATGTCGGGACCAGTCAGGATTCGAACCCGAGACTTTAGATCTCGAGTCCGATGGCCCAACCACTAGGCCATCGACACCATATGGATGGAAATTGACACAGCACTTACATATGGACAGAAAATTTACACATTCATCATATAATGTGGCTGTAAAATTTATACAGCATTTACATATGAAGGGAAAATTTATGCAGCACTTACAAGCGAATAAAAAAATACAGCATGTAAGCATCAATGGAAGGTTTACATATAACGTACACATGAATGGAAATTTACACAGATCTTACATAAGACAGTGATGTCAAACTGTTCTCATAAACAAGTCGGATTTTCTTACCCCCCCCGTTTATTTATTACGGCAGTCTCGTGCTGTCGGGTTAAGTACGATACTTCTGAAAAATCCAGGCTTTTCATATTAGCATAAGTCTGCATTGTTCTGAGCAAAGTTTGCAAGTTTTCACAAAGTTCTGGAGTGGGACTATAAGATTACACAACCTGTGCACATTTCAAGAACTGAAAAGATCTCACATATCTACAGTGCTGTCATCATAATCTATTTTCTAGATCTAGATCGCGAACTGAACAGCTGCCCTTTTACATTAGTCTCCCCAAGACAATGGGCATATTATTTATTATTATCGGTAGTCTGATGTGCTGAATTTCCATCAACAAACTCTGATACGATTACTCAATTGCATGTTGATCAGTGTGATAAACTCAGCGCTATGAGCTACGATCTCGATCTTCAAACAGCTGCCGAACAACAGTTCGACTCTCGTTCAAAGCATGTGCAAAAGACTATCGTACTTCCAGTTTCACTGCCATTGTGCAGGGCTTGTTTCGCATTGTAATACCACGACTGCCTTGTGAACTCAGCAAAGGTCAGCAGTTGATCGGTTAAAAGTAGGAAAATCGGCAACGACCAAAAAAGTTGGAATTCCGACTAAAGTCAGAAGCTTGACATCACTGATAGGAATGGAAAATTTAGACAGGAGTTACCTAGGAATGGAAAATTTACATGAAACTTACATAGGAATGGAACATTTACACAGGATTTACACAGGAATGGAAAATCTAAACAGGAGTTCCGAATGGAAAATTTACACAGGATTTACATCTGAAAGGAAAATATCAAAGACTTGTTTTGTATCACAGTGCGATGAATGCAAATTTTACAAAGGATGAATACGTTGTACCATATTGGGATGAACAGAAAATATACACAAGGCATATATGAATGGAAAATTTGCATGTGACTTACGCTTTGTACCACACTGAGGTGGATGGGAATTCTCTCAGTAAAGTAAAGTCTGGCCAGCTCTGGCAGCAAATCTACAATGAGATGGTAGTCTACCATGTTGGTAGAGTAGAGCTCTAGCCGCTGAATGTCGTAGGTGGTGAAATATAACAAAAGCTCAGAGCGATTCAGCTGACCTGGAAGCCAAAAAAAAAACAACAAATCATTTCACTTTATGAATGTTTATTATCATAATTTGAACTTGTTTCTCGTGTTCAAATAAACGCAAGCAAATACATACATTCATCTTCAAACTCCGGCAAGATTGATGACAATCACTTATAACTTATCTAAAATTATACAGATGACATTTTCCAAGTACGAAAACTAAAACTGAATGTTTATCATTCATTCTACACATTCCCACTTTTCTTTTCTTTCCCTGAGCTTCTTAAACTGAAATTTCAACAATTTTAAAATTTTTCTATAGGTAATTCCTATGCTGACTCTGTTGTGTATAAACCTCAAAGAATGACTTAATTTTTTTTTCTTACTTTATCAAAGATAATCTGAATAACTATGTTTTATTTGCATTAATGATCTAAAGCACTACTTACTAGCTGTAGACACTTGGAAAGTTTTGTTCTGCAAAATGTTGAGGGCCATGGCTGGTTTGAAAACTCGGAACTGATAGGACATCAGAGCAACAAACCGTTTGCGGAAATCTGAACATGTAAACAACATATGTCAGTTTTCAAAGCAGTGAAAAACAGACCCAAAAGTGTGAAAAGTGTCTTTTGTAGCAACTACTGAATGTATTTTGAACCTAAACACAGCAGTTTTCATTCTTTCCAAGGATTTAACTCCATGTTGGACACATTAACTGTTGATTATAAGGAAAATGGCATGCCTAAATTAAGTCAGTCCTATCTTTATGAAGTTAAATTCATATATATATAAAAACTATAAAAATATAAAAATTGACATGGGGACAACCGACAGAAAAATTTTGTAAGAAATGTTCACTTTCCATTCCCCAACCATCAATTTCCTAGATTGATTATGTGCCACACTAAAAAAGAAAAAAACTCTTCAGAAAGCTGAACATGTGTTCAGCTATTCATCTAGTCATCTGACAAGTAAAATCCTTGAACAATACTTTATGTTTCATTTGAGGTAACATCTAAACATTAAATCTGCTAATGAATCCACCTTTCCAAAACGCTTGTAGCCAGGCTTGTCTTTCTCCATCATCTGAAGTGTTCAATGTCTTCAACATGATGCAGGAATGTTCTCCTGTCAACTCATTCTGTGATAAGCCAATGAATATCATTACGAAGAGAAAAACATGAAAGTGTTGGTAAAGGCTGGTCAACTGCTAATATGATTAGATTTCATTCTTTTTGACAAAAATATATTCAAAATATATTTGAAATGAGTTTACAGATCATAAGAGGCATTTATGTATGAAGTAAGAATGTGAATAAGTTCTGCCAAGAGTTTTACGAATACAGTATATGCAGTTACCAAAACCTACATATACTGTACTTTTAAAAATGACGACAGAGCTTTGACTAGTCGATAAGATAAGAAGTCCCTGCATAGCAAATGTGACATCTCAAGTATAGAATCTAAATAAAGTAACCAAAAACTCACAGGTGTTTGTCGCAGGTACACTGGGATATAGCCTGCCTTTTTCCAGAACCTACAAAAGATATAAAAAAAAAAAACAGAATTAAGGATAGATATCGGCATCACATTTCTCAGAATAAACATAGCAATATCTCATTTTCTTCTATTATTTTCAATTGACAGAAATATAGTGTAAAGTTTAAACACTGTATACATCAAAGGTGACAAACATAAAAAAAATGGAAAATTTGAAAAAGAATTTTGTTCTGTTTCATAGAAAAAATTATTTTAACTCTCCTATCAGACTGCTCGATGAAATTCATAAAAGTGTGATGAAATGTCACAATTTTTTTTTAACAAGTTGGCACTTCTGATAGAAATCAACTTTTGTGGTTGAATAAACACTTTTTGACATAAAATTGAATATGCTAGCAACATTCTCTGGAACAAGGTGTTAAAAAAAAAAAAAAATGCACAGCATACCGGAAGAGATCAGATGTCAGCCCATAAGAAACACCAAGATAGTCCAGTGTTTCTGGACGTCGATCAGTCAACTTGACTAAGAGGGGCGGAAGGTTCTTTCTTGGTCTGATTTGCTCATTCAAGAGATTTAATTCCTATAACAACAAAAAAATGTATATATATGTACAAATTAAACTAAATTATTGGCTAAAACTACCATATTGCACTCTATTCCTAAGAGTGTAAAAAGAGATCTCATTTAATGCACCCAAAAATTAAGTAAAGAAAAAAGACAACAACGAAACAAACAAATGAACACCAAAATGTGAACAGAGACAGAGTGAAACAAATCTATAATTGGATGACTTGAAAAAATAAGTAACTAATGTATCTTAAATCATCACATCTTAGTAATGTTGTTTCAAAACTAAACCATAAGGAGCTCTATATTAATAAGATAATAGCAGAAACATCACTAAAATGATAGGTGTGAAAGGACCATAAGGATATTACTGGGAAAGATGAGAATTTATACAAAAGTCTGCTACATTAGCTGTGATAAGAATGTATTTGCTGCCATTTACTACTGATATGTAAAAGTCATGACACATGTGAAAACTGACAAGTGGTTGACTGACTGAAGCAAATATGTCATCCATGTAAATTGCCCAGAAACAGGTTTAAAAATTTAATTTATGATACAATTAATCTCAAAGGCAAAATATTTGTTTCTAAACAGCTTGCTCTTTTAGTCACAGATCTTACACCAAATCTTAGATTCCATAGTCAAAACAATATTCTAGTTGAGTTATTGAAATAGATTCCAAATGTGCACAGTACACGTTATGATTATTCAGGGCTGAAGTGAGCCCTTGACAACCTTGGTAAAGACACATTTCTTTTATGTTGTTATGAGAAATCTGAGCAATTTTATCCAGGCTGCCTACAGAAAAAAATGATTTTGACATTTAAGAAGAAGGACAATTACTATCACAAAGACAGAACACTCACTTGATCATCAACTTCTTTGACCCTCTTTTCCTCTCCTTCCTCATCATCACTGCTGTCTCCCTTGTCTTCCATCTCCACATCAGCTGTTTCTGTCAGACTGGGAAATTTTCCCTCAAAGTACTGTTGAAGCTGGTCTAGTGCTCGAGATCCATAGCCCATCTGTAAAATACAATACAATATGTTACAAGCACTTCAAGTCACAAAATGTAAGAAAATTTACATAAAAATGAATACAAGGATAAAATAATGTGCAATAAAATGCTTAAATGAATAAATGCTTAACAACATTTCTTCTGAGGATGCAATCTAGTGAATGCATTTTCAGGGTTGCCAACCCCATCATGGTCGAACCAGGGATTTCTCTTGCAAAAACCAGGGATTTTTGACCCAAAACAGGGATTTTACATACTAAGAAGAATCCGATGCTTGAACTTGTTTTGCAGTTTCCAATCAAAGAATTTATGCACACAGCCGTTATTTACACATATTTTCAAATTTGCAGCATTTCTAAACGAAGTAAAATCCAGCAAATATGTACAGAAAAATTCAGTCACTATTTACAATTAATTCCTTGGTCTATCTCATAGTTTGATAAAAATAAAGACCACAGAATAATCTGGTCTGGATCTATCATGTATGGTATCAATATAAAATATGATATAGTGAAAGTATGACGTGAAAACCAGAGTGGAATTTATGGTGAAATCCAGCACAATCGGCATCAATAATTATAGCAATCTAGGATACGGCATAATATTAACCATTATCTTTGTTCCTTCCACATTTCTGTCCCTTCCTCCCCCCCACCCTTCCTACTGGAATACAATGTTTCTTCAAAATGTATGGTTTTGATGTAATGCTAAGGTGAGTGGGGTTGGGTGGGAGATGAGAAATCTGTGCTAGTTCTCGTCTCTGTGTGATATCAAACTTGCCACACATCGTAAGGTTCCTTAGACGGCTGGTCGGCTTTTGTTCTTTGAAGTCGGGAACCCACAAGCCCAGTAGACACTGGGTCAGTTACATAGGCTAAGACTGCATAAAATCCCCCCTCCTCGCAACTTTTCACCATATGGAGTGAGAAAATCTAGAGAGGAAGCTGGGTTATACCAGAAGCCCAGTCAATGCTCACGGCACTAGACAGGTAGCTCTAGATCTAGACAGGCGAGACGCTCAAAGCAACACTGGCCATCACTGGCCGCTCAAAATGGAGTAACCAGCCATAGTGTTACACAAACGCCCATTGTTCTGGCTTAGGAATCGCATCATGTGCATAATCTTGCCAAGAGTGCTGCAAAACTCAGTTTGATTGTGATAACGAATGTTATGGCCCGATCAAAACATAGATCTAGGTTACGTTCTGGATGTTACACTGGTGACAAAACCAAAAAAGTTTGTAGTTTTGCTAATTCCGTGTTTTTCTTTGTTATTATTTTTGTATTAATTTATGAGAAACCCGGGATTTTAAGCACTTTTCCGGGTGCTTGGGATTTCACTTGAAATCCTGGAAAATCCCAATTTTTCCGGGAGGGTTGGAAATCCTGCATTTTTAAAGCTACAATGTATTTACACAAATCACTTCAAATAAAGATATTCTCAATGAATATGAATACAGGGACTTTCCATCATGCAAAAATATAAACAGGAATTTGATCTTTCAATTCCAACTCTCAGGTACATTTCCATTAAGACACTACGTTTTTTCACTTTAAGAAAAGACAATGAATGCAATTATGGTTAAATATTAGTATTTGTCCAATAGAATCAATTCTTACCCCTTGATAATCTGGATGTGTGGCTATGCGAACAACTCTGGCACCTGACAATCCGGGAAAATCTTTGTCTTGATACTGAAAGTAATGCAATAAATAAAAATCATTGCTCAGAACCTGATCATCAAAGTGTAGAGATAAATAAAAAAAATATATTCAACTAATAAAGTTATAAACACAAGACTTCCTCATTCACTCTCTCATTCCTTTTGAAACAAAGTGAAAATAATCTCACCTTGCACTCGAGGCATTTACCTGACAATAACAATTAATGGTAAATGCAAAGGAAAAATCAAAAAGGAAGGCTAAACATTTTAGATGAAGCAAATCTTGTGATGTCTATTTGCTGATTGATGGTAATAACATTATCCAACATGTCTGTCTAGCTATCCACAGCCCTACTGCATCATCTAATGTTTATTATTGTGAAACTCATATGTTGTGCAACTCTGTCACATGAGTCCGATATCAGATTTTTTATATAGAGAGTTTTTGTGAAAAAATTAGCTTTTACTCTTCAGTGCCAAGATATTCATGTTCACAGTTAACTCATGTCACTACATGGTAACCAAAATCTAATTTTTTGAATGAACCACATCTAACTTCCAGTTCATATCCCCTGGTCATGCAACAATATTTTAATGCTGTTTGTTGAATATGACAGAGCTCTGGTTGATACCTAATTTCAACTTTGCAGTCTTGATATAGTTAAGGATATGATGCCAAAGAATTTGTGCTGTGAACATTAAATTTGTTATTGAAGCCTTTACGAAGGCAATGCTTTGTTCTGACAAATATTTTGTGACTTTAGAGAATTGTTTCATGCATTTTCCAGAATATTTCCAGTACGTGTATACACTATGGCATAATCAGGACCAAGATTAACCTTTACAATCTGCCCATTTAGTTGAGCAAATCATTCTGTTACAAACATTACCTGCTGTGAGACTGTCCAAGGAATGAGATCACCAGAAGCTCTCTTCCCACGCTGTAAACTGCTGATTATCGTAGATTTGGAAATTGCACCTTCCAAGCAAACCTATCACAGACGATATGGAACAGAAGCTATCATTTTATACTTTTATCTAATGTTGATCACCAACAAGATTCATCATAGATGCAAACAGTAAACGTCTGAAGTTTGAAGTAAAATTTCAAGTATTCATCATAAATTATTTGATAAATACAGTTCTATAAGAAATTGCTCTTATACACAGTCAAATAATATTATAGCCTAGTAGCAATGAAAAAGAATCTTATAATGGCAGTCAGTTTACCTTAAGATCAATATATCAAATTTGAGACCACCCGGAAGAGCATTTAAACTTTCTTACCATATTCATCTTTGATGCAACCTATTTAATGTAAAATACTTGGATAAAGATTTATGGCCATATTTCTATACAAAAAGGGAAATAATGACCACAAAATTTCAATTATATATGTAACACCAAGAACAGTCAGAAGTAATGTCTGATCCATACAGCAGTTGATACCATCTGCACTTATACATTCCAAAGAGACGTCTTGCTATACTTTATTGCTCACAATTTCTTCAACGTGTCTGAAAGATCTAGACTGTCTTGTCTCTGATGCATGAATGGTCTTCCAGATAAAACCCTAATTTGAATCTCATGATCACATTTCTCCTGCAAACCAATACAAATTCTAAGAATTTTTGACCTGTGTGTCAAACTCAGATGCAATGATTTGAGTGAGTAAGCAGTCATCTCACCTGTAACACACACAAGACTTCAGGCAAGTCACCTTGTGAGGCTTGCACTGGGCCCAACAGGACATAGATATGATGGGCTGGGGCATCAGACAACAACTGCAGATCATTGGGGGAGTTCTGGAATATATGAAAAGTTATATATATATATAACCTATACAATGGGATAGTGACCACCTATACAATGGGATACACAGATGAAACAGTTTTAAAATAATACCCAAATGGCAAGTGCCGGAATGATACAAAAACACCACATGAAGGTATATTGCATTTAATTAGTGAATCATTTCTTTTTGTAATCTGATCTAGATTTTTTTTAGAGTCTGTCTAATGTTGCTAATGCTTTTTATTTTACCTGTTGCTCCAACATAAATTATACTGTTTAAATCTAGGAAGCTGACTTTCATCACTTAACAGAGCTTGAGGTAAACTAAATCACTGCCCAAAAATCTCTCAGCAATGACATAAATGGAAGCAAGATTACGATAAAAAAAAAACAGTTATTAAATTAAGCAACACTAGCAACAGAAAAACTATTATCACAGTAGATGAACTGACTTAAATCTATGTTTTAGAATAAGTCAAGAACCAAAACCTGAGTTGCTACATGGATGCAGGATAGGTAGCAGGGAAAAAAAAGATGTAACTAATGCTAAAGGATCACACAGAATCCCTTGAACCCTCCATGACCTGAAGCAATTTTAGAAATTGGTATGACAGTATAACTCTGGAAGAACATCATCGCCCCAGCAGTGACACCATTTAGCCTATATCCATTGGAATTGGTTCACTTTAATATGTTTGATGTAATTTCTCTATATTAGAATGCTCAAAATTTTATTGGTACTCAGTCTTACTGAGCTGATCTTTATCCTGTATCACATTTACCACACTGGATTGTACATGGTTAAGCTCTCAACTTGGTATGGTTTTAAGATGGCTTTATCCAGGCTGCTGAAAGTCATTTGAGATGAATAGATGGTCTCTCAGCTCAAACCAGTTTCAATAGCTCATAAATTACTCCAAACACCAGATGTCTAACTGTCTCTAGCAATTGATTAGAGAAAGTGCCCAAGACCTTCATTAGTTACCTGTTAAAAATTTCATCAAACAAAACATACAGAGTCATAACAAAACACCATTAGGCATTGCCACTACAATACCACTGAAGGACAGTGTTGAATTCAATCGTTTTGGTCGAACACTTTATGTACAAACCTTGTAATGGGATGACACATAGAGAGCCATGATTCTGTGAAGAAATTTCTCTGAAGCAGGATGATAGGAGAAAAGTGTATCTCGATTGACATAGTACAACTGGCATGTGGCAGGCAGTGGGCAGCCAATGACAGAACGAGGGACGGAACTGGCATCCAGGCAGAGCAGTCGATTCAGCCAGGCTTCCACAGGGTCATCATTGGCATATCTAATAGATTCTTTTAGCTCCACTTCATGTAGGACACGACCTGAATATAAAAAATGTAACAGATGGATACAGACGCATAATAGTCAGAAAACCAGGCTGGCTAAATGGTTTAGTGATCTTTTAATTGAAAGAATTTTAATTGAAAATTTAATTGAAAAGTTATATAATAGTGCACTTTCAGACAAATTAATTCCAACCTCTATAGCTTTCAGACAGAGGTTAC
>JBCEWB010245798.1:31890-42669 GCA_039654565.1 Peronia peronii
TTTAATTGAAAAGTTATATAATAGTGCACTTTCAGACAAATTAATTCCAACCTCTATAGCTTTCAGACAGAGGTTACAGCAAAAGTTACATCCTCTCAAAAAAATTTTACTCAGCCACTTTTTTAAAAATGAGACACAACATGGTGAAATCACATACCTGTCAAACTGAAGCTACCAGAGAAATCATGATTTTTTCAACAGTGAGCAACTTTTTAACATAAATTTGTTTTTGTGCAGCACCATTGTTAGTCCATTCAAAAATGTATTTCAGAGTTGGATTTGCTGAAATATACTGAGCAAAAAATCAAAAAAAAACTGCAATATGGTGAAACGATCAAATTAATGGGGATAAATCAATCCCATTTTCTCACTAAAGTCAGCTTTAGCAGCAGGTCATCACCATCCCCTTTGTTATACCTCAACTATACTCAAGATAGAACAAAAATTTTTTCACTCACAAATAGGAAAATAATGAAGCCTTAATGTGATACCAGTAACTTTGTAGCTCAAAAATTGACTAGTGCTTGATTTCATAGTGTCCAGTTTCAAGTACTGGCATTTACAGATCTAGTTATGCTGTTAAAAGTGAGAGATGATAGCAGAAGATTTCAATCTTCATCACTGAAAAAGAGAACAGGAATTCTCTACTTCACCAGTATATCAACACAAAAACTCAAATTTCTGATTGATTGTATCAAAAGCATCCCATTTTTAAATATATCTCCATTTATCTCACATTAACTATCTCACAATGTATGTATGAGCTAAAGTGCTTAACTGGTTATGTTTGTTTATCATCATCAGACCAACATCATAGGCCATTCCAGAAGTGCCAAGTCAGTTCTAGCTGTTGTGAGAAAATGGATAAAAATCACTTTGCACAAAGTCTTACAATATATTCAATATTTATGTGGCAGAGGACACTAAAACACTGCAAAGCCATTGTGACAAAGTCGTTATGTATACTGTATTGAGGTTAATTATGGAGAGTGAATGTGGCCCATATCATCATTCAAAACCACAAAAAAAATTTTTTTAAATGACAGGCCATGTTGAATGATCATGAGGATATGTTATTCTTGTCACCACTTTGTCCACTCTCACCTGAGCTTGAAGTATCTGCCCCTTGTTTCACCATGTTAGTAGCCAGTCTGGCCTCCTTCACACTGCCTCCATATGTGCTGGACTGCTGTCTGAGCTGCTGCACCAACTTCAAAGACAGGGAGCGTCCAGTGCCCTCATAACTGCAGGCAAAACAATGGAAGCATGATGAAGGCATATTGTGGCATCTGCAGCCCAACATAGGCACTCACAGCAGTATTGTCATTATTGTCGGGCGGAGAGAAAAATAAATGATTCATTACATTTCCACACTGAAGCTCCTCAAAGTAAAAACAAAGCCCTTAAAATTTATTCCATCACATTTTTAATGGAAAATCATCATATGATCAGGGATGTCAAACTGTTTTCACAAAAAAGTTGGAAAATTTTACCTCTTCCCCACCCCCCCTCCCCTCCCCCAATCCAATACTTTACCATGGCGATCTGATGCTGTCCGATTGCGTAAGACACTTCAAAAAAATCTAGGCTTTTCATGCCAGGAGAAGTTTGCATTGTTCTGAGAGAAGTTTGCAAGTTTTCAAAAGATCGTGGGATGGGACTTTAAATTTATACAACTAATGGAAATTCCAAGAACTGAAAAGATCACACAGGCAGTGCTGTCATCATAATCACCGAGCGTAACTAGCCTAGATCTATTTTCAAGACCTAGATCTAGATCGCAAACAGCTGTCCTCTTACACTAGTGCTTCTAGGACCATGGGCACATTATTTGTTGTTGTCGGTACTCTGATGTGCTGATTTTCTGTCAACCAACTCATACGGGACCAAACATTTTAAATTTTTTTTTTTAAATTAACCGCTACGAACTTCGATCTCGATCTTCACAGTCACCGAACAGCAGTTCGTCTCTCATCCGAAGCATGCGCAAAACTCTTTTTTGTACTTACGGTTTCACTATTATCATGTGGGATTTGTATCACAAATTATTATAAAACCACGACTGTCCTGTGAGCTCTGCAAAAGTCGACAGTTAATTGGCCAAAAGTAGGAAAGTCGGCGATGACCATAAAGTCGAAATTCTGACTAAAGTCGGAAGTTTGACATTCCTGTGTGATGACAGATATTCCCTAAAAAAAAAACAAAAAAACTGCCTTCGAATTTCCATGCCTAAAATAATCAATGCAAATCAAATGCTTAATGTTATCAATTCACATCAGATTGCACTATATTTATCATACAAAAATTCTGAAGTAGCAAATTGAACAAGAAATGAATTGGCTGTCCACAGAATTTCATACTTAAAATTGTTTTATATGACCAATTAACGACATTTTGACAGTGATTTTTCAAAGGATGCCTGACAAGTTTACTGTCCAGCATTACACACTTACCCATTGACTGTGGATGACATGAAGACCAGATATGGTCCCAGTAAGTTTTTCACCAATGGCAGTGGAATAGCAGCAGCTTCATCTATACACACCAGTTCTGCCTGACCAAGTTTGTGTGAGTCAGCAGGATGGATATACTGGCAAAAATAACAGAAAGGCCAATCTCATTACTTGGAGATTCTTTCTTGAAATTGTGAACTAATTTCATAGTGCTATGCATATGTCCAGAGATGAAAAATAAATCCCAACTAACAAAATAATAAAAATGTTGAGAAAATTTGAGAGAAAAATAAAAGATGGAGAATTCATATCAACTTAAGAGAAAAATTCAACAATTTCTTATCGAGATTATAACAAAATTGATAATGATTAGTGACTGAGTGAAAGAAAATAAAAATTCTCAATGGAACTGGCCTACATTTTCCAGCATTATCCAACAGGGCATTTTGGTACATGTAGAATTTTCCATCCATGAGAATGTTCACTATTCATTCTCACTTTTCATTCATTTTGCTTTTTTGTTTTTTATTATTCATCTCTGCTTTCATGTACATTTTTTTTCTGCGACTCCAGATTTTGCCTTAAGGAAAAAAACAAGGTCTAGCAACCTTGACAATATTACATATACATTAATAAGCTACCATTGCTCATATCTGTTCATTAAAAACAATTTAAAAGGTCACCTGTATTGTCTGTCTATGGTCTCTGAAGATATTAACTCTGACCACGGCTTTGTTCAAGTCTGGGTTGGTTGACTGGATAATTTCATAGTCTATATGCTCCTGAAGTAAATGAAAAATGCATTGTGAGACAATAGGCAAAACATCTGTTCACTCTCTTTGAAAACACAGCAGCAAAACTGACACATCATACATAACTTTTTTTTCAGAAAGACAAGACTCAGAGTATAGCTATAATATTACACATATAAAAATCAATGTGAACTATCAGGCAACATGAATGATAACAACATTTAGAGTACAATCGTTCTCACACTGAAGATCAGCTTCAGTTCATACTACTGTATACCTGGTAATCAAGTGCATCAAATCCCTTGAAGATGAATTCAAAGAGTGTTTTCAGATTCTCTGGACTTGGAGCTGTCACAAAGATGTTGGAGTACCTACAAGATTTTCAAGAATAGGAGAAAAAAAAAAAAAAAGACACATTTAAGGGAAAGAAAAAAAAAGAAGACAATGGGTCAGAAGCTAATATGGCAATGAGATATTTTTTACTCCTTCAGAATTTCTTGTCAAGTAAGTATGGTCCTATAACATGCCAAGTGAGAAATAAAATTATGTTGTATAACATTATATTAAAATAACAGCATCGATTATTATGATGACATGTGGCATGGTGCATGCTCATCCACCACTGATCAATGGCAAATCAACTTTCCTGGTTTCAGTCTTATTCACATGATGATTTGAGGATATTTATTCTGTCAGTTTTGGAACCACAATGTTAAAAATAGCTGGATGTGGTAAGAGAAGTAGTTTCACTTGTTTTCACCCTTTCGATACGGTAGGTTTTCATTCTCAAGAATGTCCCTATTTTTTCTTATGCTGAATCCCATGTTTGTAAGGATTTTATGAAGATTAAAGAGTCATATTTCAAATAACTGTGGCATGTTTATTATATGAGTAAACCCAATAAAATATATATGTTCTGCAGGGATGTCAAACTGTTTTCACAAAAAAAGTCGGAAAATCTTCGATCGCGATCTGCAAACTGCCGCTGAACAACAGTCCGAGGTGTAAGGATAACTCTTTCGTACTTCCGATTTCACTGTCATTGTGCGGAATTTGTATCGCAAATTATTATAAAATAAAACCACAATTGCCTTGTGGAGTAAGTACAAGTCAGCAGTTTATCAGCCAAACGTAAGAAAGTAGGCGACGACCAAAAAGTTGGAATTTCAACATGCAAGGTCATGATCAATTTCAAAGATCAAGACCATAAATGATAACACACAAAAAAAGTCAGCAACTCATGTCTGTGAATCGCTAAAATGTGTAATTTTCCCTTAACTAGGAAATAACATTCAAATGCATTCAATACCATATATTATGTTGGCTAACTTATCAAGAAGTTTGAGTCTCATGATACATTAGCGAAACAACGGTCTTCTTGTTCAGTAGCACCAGAAGATATGCATTCTGATTGTTTGCAACACCCACCTCTAGATCTTGATTTGGACACATTCATTTCCTTTGCTTTCCTTTGTGTCTGTTTCACACCTTTCCCTTTTCCCCTTTCCTTGATTTTTTCTCCACTGGATTTTAGATCCAGTTTCTTCTTTACTAGATTGAGATCTAGAAATACCTTTCCATTTTGTGGGTTCAGACCTCGCACTGGGATCACCTCCATTACTGAAACCCCCCTCAGAGTCCGTCTCGATCGGAATAGAACATATTCTGAGCCAGAATCTGAGATGAATGAATCAGTGGAATCACCATCAAGAAGAATGCTGACTTCAGCTAATGATTTTTGGTTTCTATTTGATCTTCCAGTAGACGTTATAGGCTTATTTCTCAAGTCATCTGCCATTGTAAACACTGTTGACCTACTTTGTGTTCTTCAGTGTACTGTAGTCGGTAGCAGTAACAAATCACCCTAAAACATAGTTCTGTGTCCAGAACGAGGTGTCTATTTACTAATTTTGGCTGTTTTTTGGTGTCAGGATTCACAACAAAAGACCTGTACGGCCATTCATTTATGACATAAATGTACATCAAGCATGTACATGGGAACTACCATTTTCATTACTTCCGTGATACACATGTATGTCACAACGGCAAATATTGGGTAACAACATGACGTAAATGTACGTCATATAGGTATTGAAGGGCTTAAGAACAGATATTTTTAAAAGAATTTTTCTTCTTTTTTTTTGTTTTACCCAAAGCCAACGGCTCCTGCCATGGCCAATCCCAAAGCCGCTGATTTTCCCCGACCTCGTGCAGCTGTCATGACCACAGTGCTGCGCAGCGTTTTCTCTACAATGGCATCCACAAACTTCAGGAAACCTTGAGCCTGTAGAAAGAATGTCAATGAAATGCTTCCTTTATCTGTATGTCTTTTTAGGATCACGAGCATCACTATATCCTTCCACACAAAATCACAGGATCTTTCTCCATTACCATATAGTAATTCTTGTCTGAAAAACTTCTATCAATGTCTCGAAGTCTAATTTATGCTTTTGTCCATTAGGAAAAAGACATGATTTTGCTAGAATTTATACTTTCTTTCCAATTCTCTTATTTCAAAGCAAAACCAAAACAAACAAACCAACAAATGAAAACAGGAAAAGAGGAAAAAGAAACCTGATCAAGAGTTCGGCACAATTTTATTATCTTTCCTGTGGTGACATCCATTTCCTGTATTGATGTCTTCAATTCTTCCAGCTCCACTTCTCTTGGTGACATAGCCTCATCCTACATGAGAAAACATGATTCAATCAATGAAAAATAACATAACTGAGAGATTATGTTTAAAAAAAAAAAGAGTAATTAAGTATAATACAATGAAATTCACAGATTTCACAGGACATTCAAGAATACTTTTTAGTTCTAGTAATACAAATATGTTTTTTGTTGGCAAATCTGAAATTAAATATGAGGAGACAATGCTCTTCCGATTGATAAAATTAGATCTCCATTTGTGTTACTTCATCAGATCCTTCATGTCTAGTTTATAGGCTGAGTGTGCTTTATTGGCAATAATAATATAAAAACAAAAAAGTTGTTTTCAAAGTCTTATCTAAGCAACCAGCATTGAAATTAGAGATATCATATTCATGTTGAACTGACACAATGAAAAATTTGCCATTAATGTTAAGATCTAACACAAGAAACAAGAAATTAGTGAAACATAGAGAAAGAAAGAATTCTGACAAAAGAAACTTGAATACAAAACATAATACACATACATGTATATCTCTGCCAATAAAATTGCAGGAAAAGTATTCATAAATAAGAATAGACCATGAAAACAGTAAAACTAAATGACTTTGTGCCTAAATGACAATATATCAAAAGATCATCACTAAGGAAAACAAAGCTGAAAAGATAAGCCTTAATTTTCTACATAAAGAAAACGTAATTGTAAGACCAACCTAATTTTCTCCATAACTACAAATAAAAGTGAATATAAGATTGTACAGGTCCAATTAATTTTCTCTATAAGTTTTATTATAAGGAAATAAAGCTCAGGCAACTGAGCTAATTTTCCTCCTGAACCCTGTGTACATACCAGTGACTTTGGTGGCAATGGCTCAATATTGAGGGCATGAGTTGACACAGGAATCAAGTGTAATTTGTCGTCAACCACCACACAATTCTCACAAGACGCAAGTGAGAGCAAAAACCTACAAAACATTAAAGGAGAAAAGACACAAAATAGCTGAAATCTGTTCACAAATTAGGACAAAGATTATATTAATCTACATGGAAAAGAAGCTTGGGTTTCCAATATTTTATGCCTTGGGAGTGAATATTTAAAAAGTTGTGATTTTTAAAGTGATGGCTACATCTTAGCCAAAGGGTGACTTGGGCCTAGTTACAGAACCTAGGAACTACTGAAACATCAATCCAAAACTATTACATTCAAGAAAAGATGTATGTCTCGTGTCCAGTTTCATGTCTGATAAGCTAACCTGCAAATTTCTGAAAATTAATTTCACTGACAAAATATGATGACCCTGCTATTGTTTAGTACTCAAATACAGAAGATCCACATCTGTATGCAAAGCTTCAATGCTCAGTGAAAGACCAACAACATGGCTTAAATTGCAAAGTGTGCTTCTGCTATGACAGTATCTCACCTTTCATTGAACCGACCAACTACATCCTGATGGGACTCTGTGCGGAATCGAGAATGTACATCCTAGAAAAAAAATATTATTGCCATTAAAATGAGGAGAATCAACAAACCATACTATCAAATATTAATATTAGAATTTAAAGCAAAAAATGAAGAAGCATTAGAGAGTTTATTAAAATTATTGATGTCTGAAGTTTCATCATTGGTGGCTTCTCGGAGGGTTCCTTGTTGAGATATCTATTGTAAATACTAAAAACATCCTTTAGCACTAATTGTCAAACCAACTATATGAGATAAAACTAAACACTGTTCAAACTTATTGACTATGATACAGTTACTGTAAAACTTACCATGGTCATTGTGAAGAGCTGCTTCAAAGAGGACATTGTGCGTAACAGGATCACAATAATGCCTCCACCTTCCACTGTCTCTACTGTTCGAGCTAATAAATTTGGTGTGAGTGCTTCAAAATCCTGTTGAGGAAAGTTAGAAAATTCAGAATACCAAAATACTAAGACCAAACATATTTGAGACTGAAAAGCAGTTACTGTAAACATTTTCTTATCCACTATAATTAAACCTAAAAATGTGGATAAACAGTAACATTGTGACCAATGCTCTACATTTTCATGAATTTTGAGTAAAGATAAAGTATGCATGTATACATAACTAAAATCTCCAGACCCAGAATTAAATATGTTATGTTCTTGTGTAATACTGGTTCTTTTTGTTTTGTCTATTGATGCTTTTTCCTTGGGTCAAGACTGCCAATTTCAGGTGCTTTCTTCAGTTCTCCGGCTGATTTTTTTCTAATCATTTTCATTGCACAAGTTTTTGTCTACTCAGGCGAGTACAATTAAATTCTTTGATGTCTATTGCAACAATCTGTATTCATTTATGGCATCCTTATTACATGAAACTTACAATTACATAGTCACCTCAATAAGAGAGAAATAAAGTTGGAATGAAGACTATATTGGATGAACTATTCAAAAAGACTGCATTATCCATATTAAAATCACACAACAGAGCAGAAGACATAGCCTTTCAAACAGAAATTAAATAAGTGTGACAGTTTTACAATAATATATCTCACAATGTCATACCTGTAATACACACATGCCATATGTGTTACCCAGAATTTTATGTGTTTCTGCATAATAACAGTAGCGGATATTGGTTGCTGAAATGAACAGTTCAAATGGATCATCTTCTCGTGCATTCAGTTTGCCACTTTTGATTTTTTTCTGCAGTTCTTTCATTCTCTTCCTCGGATGACTGAAAAAAAAAACCATATTTTATCACGGATACTGAAAATTATTGTTTTCCTCAACTGACTGAGAAACACCATCCATATAATACAAAAGACCAAATTCGAAGCAGAAATGAAGATAAACGATGGGTAAATTGAAAATGCATTCAGTGAAAAGAATAAATATTCAGTGTTATCAATAAAACACAAGGTTCTCCAGAGATTAAAACAAAAACTATTTTAAGATACTACAATGTTTTCCAACTTTCCAATAATTTCTTCTAAACTAGCCAGTCTATTCGTATAAATCTAGCCTACCTAGAAAAGCCCAGCTCTTTCTTGTAACACCATAATACAGATGGTCTTGCTTTCAGCTCTGCTTTACTGAGCATGTGATGAAGGATAACAACCTGTAAAGAATAAATTAACCATAGTAATACTGAAATATCCTACTTCAAGTCTGGGGACCATTTTGGCAGTATGACAACAGTATGACATTTACCAGTTTTTATAAAAGACTAAAACTGTAAGATTATTAAGAAATGAAGTGAATAAAAAAAAAAACACAGTGTCATCTGTTAAGTCTAATTCATCTAACCATGCATAAGAAAGAACTGATCATTGAAGCTAACCAACACCAGGACATACCACACAAATAGACATCCATTTATAGCTATCATTATGCATATGAATCACACTAGATCTAGATCTACAGTAGATGTATACATGTTCAAACTTGACCTTTCTATCTCCATATTCAAGTAATTGAACAAATGGCTCACCACCGGGTATTTTCAAAAGCAAAAAGTATAATCCATTCACTTCCCTGTCTCCTTTGATTCAGTCTTCGACAAAGTATTTCACCCTGCCTTTTCCCCCTTTTATCATCCCAGAATTGGGTTTAGGCCTATAGTGTGTCCCTTTAACACTTTCCCTGCCATGACATGGAGACACATCTAGATACTCTTCATGGTAGCTATAAATTTCTGATAGAAACACTGTAGTTCAGGAAGATCCTAGCACTTGACCATGAGAGACAGAAATATGAAAGGCTTTGAAACAAATATATCATTTCTACGGCCAATTCAGCATACCTCACAAATCTCTTGTCTTGCCCTTGGCATGCAAAGTGTTAATAGACAATTGCAAATCCAGTGTCTAGCATGTTCACATGCTAATGACTCATTAAAAATGTAATAGGGCGAACTAAATGGGATATGAAACCTTCTTCATTAGCTCATGGGTGATGGTCATGACATTCTGCCAGCCAAAGATAGAGAACAAAATTGGTGAGGACAATAACTCCATAATCAACAGAAAATATGTATAGAACATGGCTGACCTATTCTTTATCTTTTTTTTCCCTCAAATCTGATCGGTAGTGAATGTTTGAACTATTATTTTTAGCATTGATTTTTTTGTTCTTGGTTTTTAAATCTATTATTGTAACATCACTGTCATGATACTTGCCTGATCTTTTCCCTGATCGCCAACTATGACAAACATGGACCTATGTCGAGATTGCACTTCATTCTCTATCATGACACGAATGCGGTTGTCTATCTTTTTCCTCACCATCTTAACTTCTGTTTTCTTGAATAGAATTCTAGATCTGTGGAATGAAAGTGATTGGATTAGGTCAGATGTAGAGTCTGGATCTAGAATTTAGTATTATCTAGACCTAGATCTAGATAAATATGGTTTCAAAGTCTGAGAGAACTAAAGTCTATGTCTCCATTGAACTTTACTCGATTTGGCTAAATAGGTAGACTGGTGATATTGGGACACGTGTCCCAACATTTGGATTGGAATAAAGGGACATGCGTCTGAATATTCGACTAGTTATATTCGGACACGCAAAATAGTAACAGAAATAGAAGGCTATTCATTAGATCTACTTGTTTGAAATCATGTACATTCTATATACATCTTTCAACTTCCAGGTGAAGTTAGGCCTAAATTAGTTTAGTATTAGCCTAATTAGGTACCATACATATGTGTGTATGTTAAAATTCAAGCTGCAGATCTATATTTCAATGGTTTTGTTGTAGAAAGCTCTCTATATAATTTTTCTTGACATCTTTGACTACTCTTAGCATATCTCCATCCTTTCAACTTTCAAGTAGCATGGGAGACTGTTTTTCTCTCTCTCTCTCCCTCTCTCTCTCTTTTGTTTGTTTTTGCTAAATTGATATGATATCTTTCTCACAGTATTCTATGGCTAAATAGGTTTTAGTAAGTAAATGAATG
>JBCEWB010245799.1:891-23462 GCA_039654565.1 Peronia peronii
GGAAGAAGATTTGGGGAGACCCCCCCCCCCCCCCGGCCCTCTCCTTCTCTCTCTCTCTCACACACACACACACACATGCATGCATACATGCATGCCGCGATAAATACATAAATGTTATATAGCCGAGCCTACAGGAATAGAACTGTTATTATTTAAAAGTCATTGATCCAGGAAGCATGATATGTTTTACGACATTATTTGTTGTATGCTCTTGTTATTAGAGATAATGTACAATTGGACGTTGTCACAGTGCTAAATGCTCCATAGGTATATGCCATGTGTAGTTCAGTAATGATACTTATTTTCAAATTGTTCAGTTTTGCCTCTCATTTTTCTCTTGTTGTCTTCCATCCACCCATCCGTCCGTCCTTTCATTCATTCATCCATGCATTCATCCGCCTATCCATCCATTCTGTTCTATCCATGCACCCATGCATCCATCCATCCATGCATTCATCCTCTATCCATCCATCTGTCTATCCATCCATCCATTCATCCATCCATCCATCCGTCGCTCTCTCTCTCGCTCTCTCTCTTTCTCTTTTTCCTTCTCCACCCTGAGCCACTCCCCCAACCTGTCTGTGGCATCCGATTTATCCCGTTCCCCAGGATTCGTTCGTCTTTCCCACCTGATGGCCAGTTGGCACAGAGCTAGCGGGGTCTGGCTGCCTCATCTTTTGTTGGCAAGGATAATCGATGTTACAGGAGAAGAACGCCCTCCAGCCACTGATAGTTTTACTCTCTCTCTTTCTCTCTATCTTCTTTTCACCGTTCTTCCTCTTTCCTTTTCCTCTTCATACGAAACATGCCTGAAAACCTTAGTACATGACAGGAGTATAGACACGTAGCTATTGGCACTAGTATAGTGGTTTGGACCGAAATCACGAAGAGGATTTTTTGTTAAGAGGTTGGAAACCACAGAGATTTTTTAAACAAAATGTGTTGTGTGTGTGCGTGCGTGCGTGTGTGTGTGCGTGTGCGTGCGTGCGCGCGCGGGCGCGTTTGTTTTGACTCTCGGCGCAGAATACAAATATATAGATCTTGATCTAGTGCATGGTATTCACCTAAAACCCGCATTGTCTGTGCCAAGGTTTGTCGATAAAATGCCATCTCGCAGTGCAAATAGCCACAATGGCACATTGATTGCACATTTAGAGTTTATTGGTGTTGTAGGGGGGAAAAAAAAGGAAAGTTTTGCTCAGAAAGTTTGCAAAATATTGGAGAAGGTTGGTGAACTGGTTACCTGCTTTGGCGAAGGCTTCCATTGAAATACTATCTGATTTTTTTTGTTTGTTTGTTTTTGTTGTTGTTGTTTTCTTGCGTTCCTGAACGCCTGCCAGTGGCCGGTACATCATTCTATCCGATTGTCCTTCGTCCGCTTGCCTGTCAATGCGTCGACTTGTTTTTATACAGACACAGATTCACACCACACACTTATGCAACATTTGCCGAGAAATTTCGTACGAATCTTGATGAAGTTTGCGGCACGATTATAGAAATTGCATCAGTTACAAATGCCTTCATATCCAATCATTCCAATTTTTCTTATCTGCACCATAACTGTTTCACTGCAACGCAACATAAATTCGTTGTGCGAACCAATCAAACTGATGATTTGACGGCTGAGGCCGTTATATTATATTGTTTGTTAATTTGGTACTGACATTTAGAGAAATCCCCTCCGTACCTTTCTGTTATTGATTATAAAATCTCCGTAAAAGAGAATGGAATCTTTATGAAGTTTACAAAGTGGCGAGAGAAGAGAAAGAATGAGAGAGCAAGAGAGAGAGGGGGGGGGGAGAAAGAGGAGAGAGAGAAAGAAGGAGGGCAGCCAACACAAACAAGCACAGAAACAGCGGTGTCTGGAGGGACCAAATAAACGCTGAGGAGAGCCGGACGAACGGCACAGTGTGGTCTCGTGGTTAACACATCGATCCATTGTGTTTGTTGACTGAGGTTTGCGCCCTCTCGCTGCAGGTTGGGGATTCCGTAAAGTTCACTTCACCGTAATTCTTGTCTTGTGGGCCCGAGGTGCCAGACGGTGGCAGCAGTTTTTAGAATCCATTCATCTTCCATCCGGTCCAAATTTTCTTCTGAATTTTCACGACGGACGGCTATAATCAAAACCTCGCTCTGTCTCTCTCTCTTTCACTCACTCACTCACTCACTTGCTTTCTCCTCTTTTCATGTCTATTTTACCCCCTCCCCCTCTCCCCCTTTCCTTCCTTCTGACCGCCATCCTTTCTTGTAGGTTTGAAAATAAAAATAATAATAATAATCATTGAAGGGAAAATAACACTAGGAGGGAAAAAAACAAATCAGTAAATGTCATTCTGTCTTGCATTTGGATGAAAGTAGAGATTAACGAAGATAGCATTGAAGAAACTGAATCCATGCATTGGAAGGTGTATAAAGCAGCACATTACAATATCTTGATGCATAGCACAGTACAATTCCACAAACTGGAAGTCTTAACTGATGCACTGGGAGGCGCATATACATGCGTAAATAGCATAAAAATACATACAGTAAAACATCTCAATATACAGTACAGTAAAATTCCTCAAAGCCAGAAACCTTGACAGATGCATTGGAAGGTGAATATACACAGTACAGTAAAAGTTCTCATTATACTTCAAGCTGGTAACCTTAACTGATGCACTGGGAAATGCTTTTGCACAGTGCAGTAAAACTTCTCATTATACAGAACAGTTTAATCTTCAAAGCTAGAAACCGTAACTGATGCATTGTGTGCTGCAATATGCACAGTACAGTAAAATTTCTCTATACACCCTACTGTACAATTCTTCAAGCTGGAAAACCTTAAACTGATGCATTGGGAAATGCATGTTCACAATACAGTATAAAACCCCCAACTCCCTGTCCTGGCCCACCTGCCATTTGAGATTGGCGCCACCATTGCCACACAAAGTTGTATAAGGGCTTTATAATCAGAGATTTGTTTGCATACACACTTCTGTAATCTTGCCTCACCAGACAGCCCTTAAGTGGAGAGTGAGAGACTAAGGAGCAGCTGCAGAGAGAGGAGGGAATAGTGAAACGAAAGAAGAAAAAGAAGAATGAAAACAAAGGAACAAAGGAAACCCTGAAGTTAAAATTGTAGCATAGTCAGAGTATTAAGTTTGTTAGCAGTTCTATGCTTTTTCCTGTCAAGATCTTTCATCCCATATCAGGGCTCCGGCTCCCTGATCTTAACATTTTCACTTCTCTCTCTGTGTACTGTCTCTCTCTCTCTCTCATTATCTCTTTTTCATCTCTCTGTTTCTCTCTCTCCCTCTTTTGTCTCTTTCAACCTCTCCCTATTCATTTCTGTCTCTCGCCCCCTTTCCTTTGTCTCTCTCTGCCTCTCTCTGTTGATTTCTCTCGCTCCTTATCTCTCACTCTCTCTGTGTCTTTCTTTTCAAATCCCCCCCCCCCGCAAAAAAGTGTTTTGGTTGGCGATTGAAATCTGTAGAATCAGAGAAAGAGATGGAGAGTTTTATTGAGAACAGTGACAATAACAACAACAACAACAAAAATGTTCACAACAGCAAACACATGTGAAATCTTAAGGGTTGCCATCGAAAGAAACACAAACAAACAAACAAAATACCTTTGTTGGCAATGAGATTATGGCTGAGCAGTTCTATTTTAGGTTTGTTGTTTTTGTGTGGTTAAACTTTGCTTTGCATAATGCAGATGAATATTATGTGGTATGGGTGGAGATAGAAATTGTGGCTGTGTCAGTATGGATCAGTATGCTGTGAAAGAGAGAGGAATGAAAACGTGATAATTATGAATGCATTTTTTCATCAGTGGTGCTTTTTTTGTTTCATTTCAGAAATTCAGCGTATCATCAAAGTTAATGATCCTGCGTTCAATGCTGGATTTGAATATGCAGTAAGTAAGACCGTTTCATTTATCATCGTCCCCAATTCTGCATTGGATGAAGTCTGACCTTTTCAGTTTGTTCAGGTGTCTTGTATGAAAGTCTTTTTGAAAAGTTAGCAGATTAAATAAAATCTCTAGCATTTCTTTTTTCTTTCTTTTTTTTTTTTCTTTTTCATTGTCTTAAAAATACTCATTAAAATAATATCTATCTAAAACCATAACATATTCAACTCATTTGCTTTGCTATTGAGTTTTGTTTTTATGTGTAGCAGGGCTTTTTTTTTTCTTTTATAGAAAGCCAAAGCAGTTGTACTTGATTTGGGAATATACACTATGAATTACCTATCAATATAGAAGTAAATTGAATGAGCAGCTGCAATTTGTATGTTCGTGTGTACTTTATAGAAAGATACGCAACTTGACTTGGGACTATACACTATGAATTACCTATCAATATAAAAGTAAATTGAATGAGCAGCTGCAGTTTGTATGTTCATGTGTTCTTTATAGAAAGATACAGAGGGGATTTCTCTAAATTTTAATGTTAGTCCCAAATTAACAAACAATATAAGGGCCTTAGTCATCAAATCATCAGTCTGATGGACGTTCACACACTGAATGCAGTGAAACAGTTATGGTGCAGATAAGAAGAATTGGAGTGATTGGATATGAAGGCATTTGCAACTGATGCAGTATATATAAATTTCCCCCATTTAAAGGTTGAATTTGTTATATAAGATTTTATCTCAGTTAAAAATTTTTTTAATGTTGTTTAATTCATACTGTATAAATCTAATTTTCAGAATAACTACATTTCCACCTCAAAATACAACATCATTACATTCCTGCCCAAGAATCTGTTTGAGCAGTTTCAGCGATTGGCCAATGCCTACTTCTTGGGCTTGCTCGTTCTGCAGGTGAGATTTGTTCTTTTTGGTGTCAAATGTTTCCTTAAATCAGCCCTTCCAGGTGGAATTGAATGTGCCAAACATGAACATTTCTATTGTTGTGGATCTGTCTTCAGTCCTGTCTGGTTCAGATGGAGCTAAATTTCAAAGATGATGAATATAGCTGTTGGTGCAGGCTTATCTTTAAATCAGACCTTATTCAGATGGGACTGAAATCCAGTAACAGTGATATAGATTGTATATTATCACTGTTCTATGATAGTGGCATAAATCATTTTTAGAAAATCTGAGATATTGAGAAGAAAAAAAACTCATCATACAATATGAATGAATGGCAATAGATGGGGGAAAATATCTCTAGACTGATTCATTCAAGGGCAGATGAATGGGCACCTCTGGGAATTGATGATATTTAATCTTTCTGATGCAAGAAATTATTGCATTAAATCACTGTTTTAGAAAAAATATATATTTTAATGTTATTTATAGGTGTTGGGAAGAGAAATAGATTTTACATCTGACATTGTGTGCATAACCATATATTTAGCTGTAGAATATATTGTTCTCTTGTATGTGTGAATTTGGAATATCATGGCCATTGTTTGTTTGCCTATTCAGCTTTTTTACTTGTTCATTTTATATTCAGTCTAACCATTGTGCTATCATTTAATTTCATATTGACAGAAAATCAGCACATCAATGCTCTTCATGCCCAAGAACTTAATTGACTTGGTATTTATTCATATTCCTTTATGCTCAGGCCAGATGTCAGATATTTTGAGCTACATATGACATGTCTTACATCTTGATGTCTCTTCCAGCTGATGCAGTTTTTCTGTTTGCAGACTTTGAAAACCATACTGAGGTCTTATTTTCCAGTAGCTTTTCATTGCCGTGAGAACATAGAATCACTTTTCAGGCTGAGAACTGTCTGAAGCTGAGCTGTCAATCTGTCAGTCACATGATGGTTTATTTATTCCACAGCAGTATGTAATCAAGTCATGTTCAAAACCATGCTAACTGGGGACATCTTTCACTAAATGAATAATATCATTACCGTTGACATGTCATTATTTTTTTGATTAACTTTGAAGTTTGTTACTTATAGTTGGCAAGTGATGGCAATAAATTCTCCACAATAAGGAATAGAATATAACACATAAATTGTCTATTTATCTCTCAGTCAGATCAGAATATCCAAGCCTGAAAATCATGACACCTGATCAGTGAAGAATTTGGAATGGCTTCAGAATACAAATAACATTAGGTGATCATCGTCACCTTTTGCTAATTATTCTTTTTCTCATGTTAGTTTTAGTAGTGTGAAACTTCTCGTCACTAATAATACCAATATGGCACATAGCATTTAATTTGTTAAGAATTTCTTTCTGAAATCATGCGTAAACAAGTATATAGTAAAGACATATCAAAAGAAAAAAACTGCTCAGTGAAATTTCATGCAGTCAGTAGCTCTCTCACCTCATTGATTAAGATCAGGAGGCAACAATAAATGCACAGCTGTGTTGACTAGCCAGCAAGTTGTATTGATTATTGATCTGATGAACACATGGCTTGTGAGATGAAACATTTTTTAGATGTTAGAGCAGTTCACACTTGGGCTCAGTGACATTGCATATGTGTGTGTGTGCCATCTACAGGTGTTCATGAGCATTTGTGAAAAAAAGGCGAGGAAGAGAAACATAACATTAATATGACTCGCAGCCAGTCGAAATGACGCGTAAGTCGCTGGGGTAGAACCGAGAAATCAGGCTTTGAATGTGCCGCGGGGGATCAGATATCAATTGTTTTTTATTGCAGAAATGAGTACATTCATTTCTGAACAAAACAATATTGGTCTTACCCTCAATTTATGAATATTTCTTCATTAAAATTTTGTGAGGTAGGTATGTAGATTTATGCGTTCGACCGTTCATTTAAACTTGATTTTCTCGGAATTTTGGTCATTGCTGCGGGGTCTCCCCTTGTCTCTTTAAACTGCAATATCTCTGGCTAGAATGAATATAGCTAGCTCAAAACGTTTTTCACCACCTGAAGGGGTATGAAATAAGCTTTCATATGATACCAGAAACCCCATATGGCGAAAAATCAACATACGTCTCATTTTGACAGGCTGCGAGACATATTGTTCAAAGTAAAGGCTATGTCTCTACCATCATAAATAAGGAGAGCAAAGAACAGTCAGAAATTTGACTGACAGAAGAGTGCCTGTGAGCTTCTATGACAAAGAGTCACAACCTTCTATCAATGTCAAATATTGCTTGTATAAAGTTTATTAAGTTATATGTATTCATATCTCTCTAAATTAGCAGTTATTTATTTCTCATATCTGTAATAGTAATATTTCATTTTTGATTTTGATGGCATTACTGCGTTTGGGAGAGAGAGAAGAAATGGAACAAAAGGGAGGAAAGGAGTGAAAAATGATTGTGCTTTGAACTGTTAACACTTTGGCATCCATGATTCATGCACAAACAATACAAAAAGAATAACATACTGGATATCATTAGTAGAAGGGAGGGATAGGGTAAAAAATGATTCTGCTTTAAGAATGTTAACACTTTAGCATCCATAATTCATGCACAAACGAAAAAAAAATATATTGGATATTGTTAGTAGGAAAGGGATGGATAGGGTGAAAAATTATTCTGCTTCAGAATGTTAACACTTTGACATCCATAATTTATGTACAAATGGGGCCAAAAAAAACCCACACTTGATATGGGAAGAAAAAAAATGCACTTGATATTGTTAATGGGCAATGGGAATGGTGACCCAGTTTATGGGCATGGTTTCCCATCCTTTCGGTCTTTTTATTATGAGACAAATGTTCATTTTTTTTTGTTATTAATTGCCTTTTTATTGCAGCTTTTACTTAGCCATTTTAACTTTCTTTAAGGCCATCCATGAATCCACTTCTCCCTGCCTGTCATATGCAGTAAATGTTCTCTGCTACAAGTGTGTTGGAAGAATATCATGCTATGTCACCACGCTTGTAACACTGGATTTCATTTCCTGTTCTGCAGCTTCAAAATTGGAATAGTTCAGTGGAACACAATTGTGTCTTTTTCTTGTGAAAGCTGTGTTTGTCTTCAATTTGCTCATAACCTTTATTTGCCCATATGTTTGACTGGCTTTGAATGACTGAGATTCTAAAAAGGCTGCCTTCTTAAGGTCCTGGATTGTTGATAAATGTATATATCAGTATGAGGTTTTCCCTGAAAAATAATTTTTTTAAAGATGATAAACATAGAATAAATAATGTAATTCAGGGAGCCATTTTTTCATAGCTATCGACACGTCATATTTTTAGACAATTTTCTGGCAATAGAAAGCAGTAGCAATTATTCTGTTTTTCAGCATCAAGAAAAGGACATAAAGAAGAAACAACACCAGCAGAGATAAAAAAAATGAACTATAGTGTATTGTAATAAGTTATGTGCAGAAGAATCAAGGAAAATACATAGGCATATTTCCTCTCTTTGACATTGAACTTACATTGTCACTCTTGTTTTTGAGCCATATGTCATTAATATGAGACTCTACAGGCCATTCATTTAATATGACTCAATTGATTTTCCTGATATTTCTAAATTGAGAATATATTCCATTTTTTTAAAGTTTTTCAAAACCATAATAGATACTGTGTATATCATATTGAAATAATTTGCAGTTCTTTATACTTGATAATACAATACTTATGTTTCTACTATTTCAATAACGGGCAAGAAAATTATCATGTGTTTTCAAGACTTGCCCAGACTAAATGATACTGTATAAAACTGCTTTCCAGTCATTGATCTACATTCAATACTGTCAGCTGTATTGGATCTCTACTGTCTCTCCATATCTCTTCCTAGTAATCTGTTTTATATGTTCATATAATATGTGTGTGTAGCACCACACCAGTGTTGTGCTCTGCAATGTTCAGCAGCTCACATCCATTTCGGTACTGCTCTATGGTAAGGGCATGAGTCATTTTAAGCACTTTGAGAAATAATTATCAATAGCACAAGTCGTTTGATGGGTTATGCCATTATGATTCTGTTAAATAAATACACAATGAAAGATTGTTTTGACCGGTCCAAGTACTTCATGTTTGCCAGACACAAGAGGTGTTAAACAAGCAGCATAAAGAAAAAACAAAACAAAACAAAACACTTTGCTTGAAACTTGCATCATGAAAAATTCTGAAAAATTCATGGTGTAAGAAAACTGTTTGCTTCTTATTATTATAATTTTATCTGATTTGTGTTTGGTTATCAGTCTTTCAAATGACAAGAAATAAAAAAGTGATTTTTTTTTCTTCTTTATACTACTCATGCAAAATCTCTTGTGTCTGGAAAACAGAGGTAGGGCTGGTCAAAATGATCTTGCATTCTACTGGTGCAGTTAATAGTTTTATTCAATAGCTCTCACGCTCAGAAATGGCATGAGGCATCAGTTGCAGTCTGGCATAAGTCTGACTGATGCCCTTATCGTGGAGCATTGCCGATACATGTATGTCTCTATCTCTAGCAGTGACACCACAGGTAGACCATTGTGTCAGCAGCGACAGCTCTAGTTGGTGTCCTACTTCAAGATCGTGATTCACTATTCACAGCCGAGTGTCCTATTGATTCCTGTCTCTCTCATTCATGCACACCACTTTCCCCAGGGCATGATTGTGTAGATCATCAGTAGTTTCATGCACTAATCTGTTCTTCTCTATACCATGTATATCACACCATAGTTGATTCCGGCCATCTCGTCTTTGGAGCCTGTGGCTACTATAATTCCTCTGGTATTTGTGCTCAGCATTTCCGCCATTAAGGAGGCCATAGATGATTTTGTAAGTCTGCCATGTTGCAGCAGAACCCCCTTTTTTTTTTCTTTTTTCTTTTCTTTTTTTAACATCTCTGCAGTGCACCCCTTGTAGTGGTTGTTTCTTCATTTGACTGCTATTTTAACTGCTTGATTCACAAACATAATATAATGCAGTTCTATAATTGTCTTTCCCTTACTGTTGTAAACCCTCTTGTTTCACATTGTACCAGATAAATACATTTGGCATTTGTGTAATTTGCTATGAACCAAACTCCAGCCATTGATGACATTTCTCTCTTTCGCATAGTTTGATGCAAAATTGCCAGTGGCCATCCTCCTTTTTTTGCCTGAGTCCTTGCAAGCTATTGAGACTAATTTCTGATAAAAAAAATTAATCTGAATGAATTCTGATAGTGACAATCTAGATCACATATAAAATTAGTGTTAAATATCTTTTATTGTTCCAGTAAATAAGCTCTTTTCCGACTAGTTCATCATCTCTATCATCATCATAACCGAACTCAGCAGTATATTGATTGAACAAAGTCCTCACAAATTTCACCATTACCCCTAGCCAATAAATAAAGAACATGAAATGTTATCAAAGGTTTATGGAGCATTTGACAGTAGCTTCTTGTACAAAAGCCACTGTTTGTTTTATAGTCTTACAAATGAGTCTCTTTGTGATCTGTAGTAGTGTAGATGGCTCAGGTTGACATCTCCTTGGTATTTATCGTTTTCTGGTGTGTTCACTTACCTCTAATTGCATTTGTTATTTAATCAAATGAATAGCCAATTAGAAATTTGCTGTTGAAGGCTTTCATTAAATAAAGAGTCACTTAAAACTTGCTAAGGAAAGCTTATCCAAATATTTATTGAAATGTGTTCATCTTTTAATCTGTTTGTCGAGTTTGCAGACTACATTTTAATCAGCAATCAGACATGAATTGCCTATCAATATCATGTCTCATCAGGCAATCGTGCCAACTGCATATTATTATCTATGATACAATAATTGTGAAATAATAAAATGGAAAAGGACCTTCATTTTTACAGTTAAAAAAAAAAAAAAGCTGATGAGAACATATTAACGTGATGTCTAGTGCCATGTAGCAAGAAATAATAGTAACAGTGTAATGTGATTGTAAGCACAATGAAAACTACGACTGCTCTTGCCAAAAAAGAAATAATTTTATCTGAAAACAAATTTCAGGTGAACTAAAATATTTTTATTTTCAACATTTTCTGACAAATCAGATAGCCTTGCTTTTCTCACCATTCTGCAATGTATGATTTTCTCTGTGTGATTTATAATCCTAATCGCAACTCTTTGTAGTGCATCTTTTATTGTGTTGTTGTCTTTTTTTCCCATATCTCCAAGTCTGCTCTTCAGTGTATATTTGTCTTATTTTCTACTTTACACTTATTTGAGTACTTGCATGCCATTTATTCGCAGAAACACTCACTTTGGGAGAACTGATTGATGCACAATATACTGGATAGAATGTAGAAAGCTTCACTTTTGACATGTTTCTTCACCCACATATATTACTGAATAATTATAGAAATATCAATCCAAACTTTTTGAAACTGAATTCTGTTTTCAATTTTTTTTTCTTCTTTTTTTTTTTTGCTTCACTCAAAACTGCAATGTATGTAGACACAAATAGACAGGACTAGGAGTGAGTTTTTCTGTCATTTTTTTAAAACATACCCTGACCCTTTGATTCTCTGTCGTGATCCGTTCTGAGCCTACCCACTGGTCAGACCACTGTTTTCTATCTGTATTACAGAAACGTCCTCCTCCATGTCACTTGATTCAAAGTTCTTGATTTGCTGCTTATGTGGAAATGGTTTCTTTTTTTTTTTTTTCATTCACTTTGATGCCCAAGCCCATTTCAGTTGACTGTACCATTTTCACACACCTTATGGCCAGCCTTTATTTCAGTTATCTATACCATTTTGCATTTGTTTTTGACTTGAACTGCTGACTTATTATTTTTATTTCTGTTTTTTTTTTTCCCCTCCCCTTTTTTTTCTTTGTCTTTTCTTTTCTTTTTTTTATTTTTCGCTCCCTTTTATTCTGGTGGGCGGAAACTTAGCTGGTTCCATCCATTTCATCTTTGACACCGCTCACCACCATTATCCCCCTGTTTGCTGTCTTGGTGCTCTCAGCCTGCAAAGATGCTGTGGACGACTATGTGAGTCCAAAACAGGAAAATGTCTTCAAGTTGATGGGTCTTTTTTTTTTTTTTTTTTTCTCCCTTGTACTTTTAGTTTGGCTGTGTTTATTTAAATATTAATTTACTTATGGGAAACCTGTATCCCGCACACACAGTGTCTGTGCTTCCTCATTGATTGATGTTGTGATCAAGGGTGGTAGGCCACTGGTTAAAGCTTTTGTTCTTAGTTTATGTCAACTATTAACTAATAATATTGTTATTTGTCAGTGGGAGCATCATCCTGCATTTCATTTACAATGATGATATTTTGACCCCAACAAAGAAATGCATGCTAACTTTGCATGATAGATGGTCAGGCATGCTCACTGGATTGAATATTTTTATGTTGATATTTTTTCCTATGTCATAGCAAAAATAAGTTCAGTCTATGCCATGTCCTCTAAAGAGCTGTGCATAAATGAGACTATATTTGCATCAACACTCAACCAGCTTTAGACAAGTACTGAATATAAAAATCTATATGTCTAAAACAAACTTTGAATGAAACAGCTTCATATCAGTGACATGCTCTTAAATTCAGGAAAAGAACCCATCATGAAATTAGATTTTGCATGTTTACTCATGCTGAATCACAACCGCACAAGCCAAAGTCCGGGAAATAACATACATGTGTATATGGAAGTACAACAGCACAAGTAGTATTCCAAAATTGATCACACAATCTATTAATCATCATGCATGACATTGTACATTCAGGTGAACTGAGTTGAAATCAAACAGAGAAAAGGACCTGATCTGATGGAATAAAAAAATAAATAAATAAATAAAGAGAAGTGACAAAATTGAGAATTTTTGAAAGCAGCAAAACTGTGTGATGTTAATATATGCCAGCTTTCATTGTTGCATTAAATTGATCCTCAGTACAGTGTGAAAAAATTATGTTTTGGAAGCGGAGTATGTAAATAAACCAAACAAAAAGCCCGCATCGCTTTTTTTTCAATGTTTCATGACTCATCAGCATGTCCTGGATGAGCGCTTTGCCTACATGCCTTCAGTATCTTAGATTGGCAGCCATCCAACGCACTGGCCCAGGAATTAACTTGTTATGAATCATCAACTTTAATTCTGAAGTTTGATTGGTAAGGTGTAGAGATAGGCAGGATAATCTCTGCTTGGTTGTTTTCAAATCATATTGTCAAATTTGAAAAAATCATGAAAAAAAAAACAACAACAAAAATCAGGCAAGATAGTACAAAACCCAACTGAATATGAAACTGTTATGTTTCATGGATGTCATAGCTAATAAAGAAAATTCATGTTGAATTATGAAACTAAAAAGTGTATTTATAGGGGAAAAAAAAACTGCAGATGAGCTCGTTAAGAAAAAATAAAACAGCTGAATATGAGACAGTATCACTGTGTGATAGCTTGTTCAAGTAAGAAAGACAATTCATTGTGGTTTCTGCAGAAAGAAGCTGTGGCACTGCAAGTAGAGTTTCCCCTCACAGAAAAAATCCCAGCACTTCCTCATGAGAAAATATTCGTAAATCTACATCACTGTTACCATCATGAAACATACATATGAGGCTTATCGAAAAATTTGTGGACTGTGTCTCTAAATTCTGAACAGAATATCTGATTTAAATTTTGCTTCTGTTTCCTTTAAAATAGTCTCCTTGGGTGTTAGTACGCTTCTTCCAGCATACTGGCCATGAGCCAAAGGATTTCTGGAAGTCATTTTCTGTGATCCTGTTAAGGACCACTTGCGATTTTTGTTCCATTGCTTTCCACTATGTCAGATCTGTGGCTTTTGTGATAAAATTTCATCTCAGGGAGCAGGAAAAAATCACAGAAAGCCAAATGTGGCAAATATTGTGACAAATAGGGAGCAACAATTATGTTGCTTTTGGCCAATATGTTACGACTTTTCAACACATTGTGAACAACACATTGTCCATCTGAAGCACCGATTGCCATCATGCCAGAGTTCGAATCTTTTGCATATGGCGTCTTCCATCAGTTGTCTCAGAACTGTAAAGCAGAATTCAGAATTGACAATAGTTTGTTTCTGGCGTATTTCTGACAGGGCACAGTTCCCATACATGGCAAAAAAAAAAACAAAACAAGTCTCTCCATTTTTTTGGGTGCATGGCACTTATTGAAGAGGTCTACACTTCATATCATCCTCAAGCGAAGTTCTGCCCCTCTTGATTCGTGACCATCAGTCAAAACAATGCAGTTCAGCACAGAGCAGCATCACCATAGATCTCCTTTATCATTTCAAAGGTCCTAGAAGTTGACACACAAACTGATGCTTGCTCTTTTCTCTAACTTGGACATCCATTTTGAACATAAAAAAAAAAAAAAACTGTGTTGGAGTCATTGGGGTCACTCACTAAAACACATCAAATATCGCTTTGACAACGAACACAATTGAACCACAAGATTGAATAGGTACACATGTATTTAATCTTCTTCCTGCTGTGTGCGCATGTGAATAAAGTTGACCATTTCAAAGTTATGCAAAGAATTGAGGAACTTTTTGATACCACCTCTAGGCCTCTTATATAGCTCAGAATTAGATTTATGCTAGAGCAAACATAGTGTCCCAACTCTCTATTTGAAACATTGTATATATCTGTTCCATAGAATAATATTAATCTATGAACTGTCTTAGCTATTGCATGCACTCCTTCAGCACTGACTTGGGTAACTGGAGAAACGAAAACAAAAAAATTCATCTGTTATGTGAGTGCTTTGGCTATGACTGAAGCAAGACTGAGGACCCTTCTTCCCCCAAAACGCTTTTGTTTTATATCGGGTCACCTACTTGTCTGCATGATAACTTAATCTTATTTTGGCTCTGAAGATCATTTGTCTCATCACTCTTCATACTTCATTGAAACTCACAGAAATCGAGAATTACCACCTTTGTAAAGAGCAGAGCTTCTGTAAAGAGAAATAAGACTCTTGTTTTTTGCTTTGGTCCCCTGAGCCTTAGAAGTTTAGAAGTTCTTTTGAAAGGAAAGCCCCTCAGTTATCAAGTGCTATATGTTTGAATTTGAAATAGGAATTGCATCATATGTAGTCAAGAGAGGAGCCATCTTGACACCATACATTTTATTGGATTGACAGTTGTTTGGTTGATTGGATAGGAAAGTCAGTCGTCTTTGCCTTCTCACAGGAGACAAAATAAAAATGTCAAGATTTTCTAGAACTTCCGGTAATCTTAAAATCATTTCAAGGACAGGAGCAGAACTCAGAACTTACATAACTCATGTCACTTTCTCACTCAATGCGGTGAGAGCCAAGATAATGAAAATCAGGACTGAAGGACTCAGCTTTATCTGGGAATCAAAAGTATCTTGTCCTTTCATCATCAACTTATATGGAAACCTGCTTTTGTAGCAATATTTCTTGACTCGACCAGGTTGAATGATACTCATCTATACTGGTGTCATTTTTAAGAATACAGTAAATGGTTGGTTGGTTGTCCATCGGATCCGATGATGACGTTTGCATTCTGCAACTCATCGATGTACGTGGAGGTGGCTCTGCAGTCCTAGCCTGGAGGCACAGAGTCTTAAACAGTGGGGGCACTGGAAGTCTGTTGCTGCGATCACCCTCTGATGCAGCTCTGTGTTGTTTTTCTCTGGCAGCAGTGAGCTTCTGGCGCCGCGCTTCTTCATAGTTGGCAGCAGCTTTGTGGATTGAAGCTCTCCATTCTGGTCTGTCCATAGCACGCTCCTCCAGTTCCCTCGGCTTGACGTGACACCATCGGATGTTTGCTTTCACAGTGTCTCTGCATCGCGGCTTTGGACGGCCTTGGTTTCTCTTGCCGAGCTGGAGCTCACCATACATCAGGCGTCTTGGCATCCTAAACTCTTCCTTTCGTATGACATGCCCCACCCATTGAAGTTGGGCCCAACTTCAAATACAGTATATGCAGTTAAAATAACCAGCATATACTGTATTTTTAAAAATGGTGGCAGTATAGACAGTGAATGTTATTGTTAGACTGATAAGGATTTGAGCACCCAACAGGTAGCTAGCTGGTATGCTGCTCAAGAAACTGAAAATGTCTGCGAGTGTCTCCATTGAGTCTGTCAGTGCAATAATAGATTGTAAAACACTTAAAGATTGTGCTGTAGGGATACGAGCGACATATAAATCTTTTCTAATTATTACTATTCTGTTAGAAATTCATTTCTGAAGTCGTACATAGTTGGCTTTGTGAGTCCTGTGTCAGGCTCAAGAATACGAGAGCGCCAAAGTCAGTTACAGTGTCCAAAGATATTAATTTCTTAAATTGTGTTTTGGGAAATATTGTAGTTTGTATGTAGATTTTGAGAAGCCAGAACTGTACCATGAAGAATTGCAGTCCCAGAGCATGATATCTGAATGGAGATGGATTGTGACATTCTTGTTGGCATCCCGCAGGTTCATTTCCATATGCTATCATTGTTGGTGTTGTATTTGTAGACTGGATTGTTTTGTGGCTCACAGAATAACTAGTATCTGTATGGAGCATTGATGCACATAAGGCTTTGTGTTAAATTTTTCATTTGAAAGAATTTGGCTGTCTGGAACATGAGTTGCATTTATCATGAACGAAATGCCATAAAATTGTTAACAGCATGCGGAATCAAATTTCTTTTAATTTTGATTTGAACACATGGTGAGTCTTCAGTATTGTCTTTCATATATAGCTAGGCTTATTAGAATCTTTCCTTGTGTCTTCAAACTTGTGTGACAAATGTTTGTAATCTCTTACTTCCAGGTAGTACTTTCTGTATAGGTAGTGTTATTTCCAAGGACAATTCTCTATCCTTTCAGGTGCATTTTGAATTGCTGATTCTAAATTGCATTGTACATAATATCTAATGTGTACGAAGTATGCACTTTAATTAGTTATTATCTGCATCTCATAATGCCTGGTGATCAGGCCAGTAAGATCAGTGACAAAAATTATTTGATATATATGTTGTGTTGTACCTTCATTAGAAAACAGTACATTGTAGTAACAGATGACCATGTCTCCAAATACCACATCTCTGTATCTCATCATTCAGTGACTCTGAAAATGTTGCTCATGAGCATATTATAAAGATTTTAAAACAAATAAAAACAAAATTATATGTAAACTGTAAATGTTTATGTTTTAAGCTACATTGTGATTATCAACATCATGAGATGGAAGGACTTCAGTCACTTAGCAAAGATATCAAAACTTTCTAGTTTAGTTTGAAAATACACTTCTTGATCATCATTTTTTTGCTGGCCACAGGTATTTATCCTCAGCATTAAAGATATTTTAATTCTCATGTCATACTGCAAGGATATTATATGGAAAAAAAAACAGAAATACAATGTTCTCTCCTTTCTAATAAATATGATGGACACGCTTGTCTTTAAACACAATAGAGGAAGTTATTTGCAGAACTAGCCACTAGTAAATGGCTCAGATTAGTCTTCATTTTCTCCAGTCTCTCTTGTACGTCCTTGTTCACTTTCTGTACATCATTAATTTATTCTCCCCTTTGACATTTTGAGATGCAGTTTAATGTTTTAAAGATGTGTGTTTCCTTGAAGATTACTTACTACTGTCTTATCTCTGATGCTGTTAAAGAACCACTCATTTTACACTGCACACGCTATTTAAAAATTATTCTGCATAAGTTCTTTATTATACTTTGACCACTCATTTTAAACACATTACTCATCATGTAAAACTTCTTAATTATACTGCAATAAAAACTTTAAGCTTGGCTTGTGTGTTTATGTCTGCCTGCATTTTCCAGCATCTTTCTCAGCATTGGAGGTTTGCTACAAAAAATATTTAATTAGCACTTAATTAACAAAAAACCTAACCCACTAACACCTGCCTCCTTGATGGATATTCGTATTGCCCACCAAGGAATTCATGAGACAATAATTATTTTGATGAAGGTGTTGTGAGCAGAATGTTTTAAAGATGAATTATGTGTACAAATATTTGAAATAGCCCATGGCTTTTTATTAAGTGTGTCTGCTGGTTTATTGAAATCAGTCGTTTGCAATATCTATCATGAATAAGATCTCATATTTTTTATCTCAAGGCTATGCATAAATATAAGTACACACTTTCCTCAAAAACATCTGTTACAATAATTTATACTATGAATGGCTCTGTAAGAAAGATCTGACAGAGGCATAGGCTAAAGTCAATAAAAATACTAAAGCCCATCTTCATTGATAAATTATGTACTGGCTTTGCTGAATGTAGAGGTGAGACATATGGTAGCAAGAGTTGTAATCTTTTCACTTCAGTTTAGTTATTACTAATTCCATCTGGTTTGTTAATGATAATATTCACAGAAGTTTAATTGCTGTGGATCTAAGTAATATTGATTCTAAGATCAAAAACATCGGTCATGCTGTATCCTTGCAAATGTTTGATATTCAAATATTCTCTGCTTTCTTTGTCTCTTTTGGTGAAGATATAAGATTGTTGTCTTTCTTGTAGCTGGTTGGAAGACTAGGCATAATACAAAATGAAAAAGATGCTCTTGATGATGTCGCTAACATACTCCATAAAATTGTGTAAAGATGATCATCACCCTTTTCATCCCTTGACTGCAACTTCACAGCTCAATTCACAATTTTAAAATCCTGTTTTAGAAATCACAGTCAGGATTCTATTATGGTTCTTGATCTAGTTTCAAATGATCAGAATTCAGAAAACGAATTCATCAGTTTATTTAAACTAAGTTGTGGATGAAATTTATGATCTTTTACGATTCAGTTTGATTTGGGCGAGCCTGTCTGAAGTATTTAGTTTGGCACAGTCCATAATAATTAGTAACTGAATGTTGATCCCGATAAATGTGTAACTGATAAATCAGTAATTGAGAGAGATTCTTATGCTTAAGAATTGGTGTTGTATCATATGAAGGCAAATATTACAGGATAGAAAATAAACTTGGGAGAAACTGTGGTCTAATCCTGTTTCATAAGTTATGGTTATGTTCAGAATAAAAATTATTTTGTCTAGATGTCTTGAAATACAAGACATACACTGTTAACATATAGCTTAAGTCAGTATACCAAAAAAAAAAAAATTAAGAAGAATGAGATCATCAGGGCAACAAAGAGAAAATGTAAAAAAAGATGACTGAAAGATCAATATGAATTATTGTTACAATGAAGGGCATAATATTTGTAATTTGCGTGATTTTTATTGGCTTTTATTGGCATATGTTTGATGATGAGTGACATTTCCTCAGCAACGACATAGAAGTGATGCCCAGGTCAACAACAGAAGATCCTATGTATTACGGAATGGAGAGATTGTGGAGGAAAGGTGGCACAAAGTCAGTGTGGGAGACATCATTCTTCTCAAAAACAATGATTACATCGCAGTAAGTGGAAATACCTTAGCTTTTCTGTAGCTTGTTCCGTTGACTCTTGAGTTCATACATAGCAACTCAAAGAATTTTTCATTGAGTAATATTGTGTTTTATCTCAACAGGTATTAATTCAAATTTCTACCAACACTTGGTGCTGTATCTTAATATGAATATACAAAATCAATTTAGAGATCTGTTTCTCCTTGCCATGTTCAGTTTACTCTCTTATGATCTGAGTTTATAGTAGCCCAGGGAGTTTTCCAATATTAATATTGTGTTTTGTCTTGGTAGTTATTAAATAAATTTCTACCAGTAATTGCTGCCATATTTTACTGTACGTACCTGACACCAGCTCAGAGGTCTGTTTCTCCATATTCATGACCAGTGCATGCTCTTATGATCTGAGTTGATAGTAGCCTGAGATGTTTATCATTGTTGTTGACTAATAGTCTGTCCCTAACATTAATTCAAATTTCTGCTGATGTCGACTGCTATATCTTATGGTATATGCCCATGATACATGTTTTGTTTTTATAATTTTTTTTTTTTACAGAACTTTTGCAGTTAAGCAGAGCATACTTTCAGTGATAACAAATAGAACAGAAATGATTTTCTATTTAGAAATATTCTTTAAAAAAGCAGTAAACTAGAAAACAATTTCTGTGAAAAGGTGTTATTTTAGGAGAATTTTTAACCATGGATTTTCTTAGTGGAAGAGAATGGTAGGGATTAATTCTTTTTAGCCTGTTTGTACAGTGACACACTATCATGGCACAGGCCCCAGTAAGGTGGAATGGATGGGGAGAGGATGGAAGAGGGAAAACTTCTCTTTTACTTTTAGTTATTAGTGAATTAAATGTCATTGAGTTCGTTATACCTTTCCACCTCCTGCGGGTGGATATCTCGCTGTCATTGAATAAGTAGATCACTTTGGCTACAATTGCAGTAATAATTTTTTAAAAAACATATTTTTTAAAAAATATATATTTTTTTAATTATTATTATTTTTTTATATAAATGGTTATTGACAGCAATTGCATGAATGAAAACCAGTACTTCACCTATAATGGATATGATATATCTGCTGTTTCAAATGATATAAAATGCTCCGTTTTGCAGGCTGACTTGCTCCTATTGTCCACCAGTGAGCCCCACAGTTTATGCTACATTGAAACTGCAGAACTGGATGGGTGAGTCAATTAGTTTTCATCTCCTTGGTTCACTTCAGCTGCTAAGATCATGTGAAACGCTTGCCTCATTAAGTATTGGAGAATAACATTGAGAACTATCAGGGCAATGATGGATCATGGGTGAAATGGGAAGGATGACTTCAGAGTTAAAAGCAATGTGACTAGAGTGATATGGTTTTTGTTGTTGTTTTTTAAGCATTTTTGTCTTAACAGTAACAATATGGTAGAATGAATGAAAGATATTCTTTGTGGAGAGTGGTACATTATGACTATTGCGCATGATGGTTTACTTTTTATTGTATACTTTTACTAAGTAGCCATTTCACATCTAATGATCTAACCAGATGTGGCCATTATTTATTGTAGTAGCAAATGTTGGCGGGTGGCTAGATGTAACTCTTTATGTGGGTAACAGATGTTGAAACTTGAAAACATCGTTTACTCTTTCAAAAGTTTGCAGTGTCTGTCATACTGATAAGAATATTGTTATAACTTGATCAGTGATAAGCTTGGTTGTAGCAACCAGAAGACAGCTTTCACAGAACATCAGTTCTTCTGTACATAAAATGGCTGGTGCTTGTACAGACTTTCAAATTTTGGGCATGATGAGAGCTAGATAAACATGTATATATGTATTAAAACCTACATGAAGAATAACAGAAATAATAAAACAGTGTGCTTGTAGAGTACAAGTACAGATTGTGCTTCCCATTTTCAGTATATTCCATGAAGCAGATTACCAATTTGTCACTGATATTTTGTGTGATGTGTCTTATTATTTAGGGAGACCAACTTGAAAGTTCGGCAAGCCTTAGAAGAAACATCAGAACTTGGAGATGATTTGGCTAAACTTGCTGCTTTTGATGGTAGGCACAGCAAATGATCTTTTTATTGCATGGAATTTTAACTTGATGTTGTCAAGAAATTAAACAATGATTGTGAGGATGTTGGTAGCATTGTGCTTTGGGATGGGCACTTGGGAGAGCTTTTCCCTATTAATCTTTAGACAAGTGTAGCCTTATCTTAAATGGCCATGACTGATGAGAGAAATAGTTGATGAAAGGGGACTTTTAGGTAAGCATATGAGCCTTTGCCAGTAGGTGGGGTTTTTTCATATACCTTGCAAAATTGCTTCCTATGGCAATAAAAATGATACCTGAGCATTGAAACTTGAGTATGATGTGCTTAATATGGTGACTGACCTGTGGGAGGAGACCCATAGCTGCAAAGAGGCCAGATGAAATGTGACAAATGTATTTTAATTGTAAAATTAATATTTTTCTAACATGTGAAGTGTGGCGTATAGAAATCGTCACTTTTATGCTGCCAAATTCAACAATGAAATCAATGTACAGTTTGTGGTATATGAACTACAACTACGTTATTGATGGTGCTACATCAGGAAACTCGACATTGTTAGCTATTTAGTCTCTGTGCATCTGCGAAATTTTCACTTCCAAACATAACGCTTGTCATCATTTTGGAGGTCAGTTTCAATTCGCCATAAATCCAGCGCTGAAGCTTGTTTTGGGGCCCCAAAATGAGCATACTATCATTCGTTCTGTGGGCTTTCCTAATGCTGATATCTAGGTTGTGACCGTTGTAAATTTAGAAGTTCGCGCCTTTTTCGTGATGTAGCGTTTGACGTTGTCTGTTATGTTCGGAAGAACCAATCAGAAAATATAGATTTATTTGCTGTGGAAAAGCCACTGTTGTTGTTATAGATTGGTTGGAAACCGTGTTTACTGCTGTGTGGAGCAAGACTGTACAAAATGACGGATTCGATGAATTTTGATAAGTTTTCTATTGTTGTCATCACATTTTGAAAATGTTATGTTCGACAGATTTCCTGCGGAAGTTAAGTTAGAAAGCAGAGTTATGCATATTTTGTAAGTTTTGAATGAACATCGATTAGTGGTAACATCGCAACTGTTTCGACAGGTATCATGGCTATTTACAGATCTTATAAACACACTAATTGAAATCTTGTTGAAATTAACAAAATGACGCGACTGAGATCATCATCATTGTTACATCTTTGGACTGGGATTTTAACCTTAGACCACTGCTAGTTGCTATTTTTATTGAGAGTGTAGATTTAATTGACGCTGTTCAGGGGCAGAAGTTTAAATTTAACCCATGTTACACACTAGATCTAATCTAGATCTAGATCTAGATCTTAGTCTG
>JBCEWB010245906.1:0-17483 GCA_039654565.1 Peronia peronii
AAATTTTTCATGTTGTTTTTCAACTTTTTTGGTGTATTTTGATTAGTTGCCGGTGGACAGTCGTCTTAATTTTAAGACATTTTTCGTAAAATGAGTCATCATAAAGAGATGAACTTTAAAGATCAAATCTTCCATTAACATCCACTGACGAAGAGTCAGCATAAGTAATCAAATAAAGATCGCAAACTGGATATAAACAAATAATTTGGGGTAGGACGAAGACAGTAAACGGGTGTCTGTGGACTTCAGCTGATATGATGTTTAAGAAAGAACTTTATTCTGGGTAGTAAAATATATTGTAACATGTACAGTTCGGTTTTCGTGTTATGGTGAAAAGGTTACTGTAGATCTATGGGTATCACGCAGTAACGATTATGTGATAGCGAAGGGGCTTTTAACTATCAAACTTTAACGATCGCCCCCTTGTCCTACTGTCCAAGAGGACAATTACCCAATATATAATGAGCGTAACGCCACCGTTGTGTAAGCTAACTTCAGGGAGCAAGAGGTGGATCTCGTGGCAGTAGGGCAAAAATGACAGGTTCGAATGTGGGATTATGGGCTGTACGGGAGGGGTGGAGGGAAGGAATGGGAAAGAGAGAGAGAGAGAGGCAGAAGGGGGTGTGGTGATTGGGGGAAGGGGATGGGGGGGGGGGGGGAGGAGGGGGAGGAGAGATGTTACAAAACCAAAAAGTAAACAGCTTAGATAAGGAATGACTGAGGAGAGTTCAAGGTCGGTTGCATAAACATACACATACACACATACAGACACATACGTGTACTCACGGCAGTGACAGATGGGTAGGCATTTTTGGGTTTTACCTGAAGAGCAGTGCCTTTTTGGCCAATCTTGGATATTATTTTAACTTCCGTTCCGTTTAACTTCATCTTCGGCATTATTTTAACTTCCGTTTCATGACCTATCTTGTTCGTCTTCTTCTTCTTCTTCGTCTTGTTGTTTTTATTGTTATTCCTTCTCGTTTTCACCTTTTTTTCTCGCCCTCTATTTAACCAACAATTGTGAAATATTAAGTAGCTTGTTGCATATAGAATCATAATAACTACTTGATTTTTTTTCTCTCTTTTTCATTTAGGTTCACTATAAAAACTATTACAGCATCAGTAAACAATCTAAATATATAAATGAAAAATAAAACTCGTGAACTGTTTCCCGAAATCTACAGTTAGTTCAAAATTCGAGTAAGAATTACTGTCGTCTATAGTCCTTTAATTAAACTGCCTAATGCCTCTACAATAAAATGGGCCCATAGCCCGATTTTTCTCTCATCTTTTCCTAAATAGAGCAAGACTTCAATCCATTTCATCTGACTAATTTACATTATCTTATAATAATAGCTTTTGAATTGAACTGCTTGTCTCAGTGCATCAACCTCTTCTTTCTGCCATTTTCAAAACGTTGAGGCTCCCTGCAGTGACTGAAGACCTCACAGTAAGCCCTGGTATATACGGAGAGTAATTTGTGTAATTTGAACGTTAACGACTAGGATTTGAACAATGACATCATTCTTTTGTTTTAGACCTTCATTTGGTACGTAAAAAGTACTACTCAACTGTGGTTACCGCTGTTCGTGAGAGTATTTGGTATTGATCAGTTTGTCTTAATGTAACAACAACCGCTGGTTGTCAGAAATAACGATGCCATGGATTGGTGGACGCGAAATCACATTGAAAGTGATACTGTAGTGGTAACTGATCTTGAAAAGGAATGTTATCGACGTCTGGTGATGACGTTAGGAATGGTATTGATGATGGTGATAGTGAGAGAGGTGGTTGAGGCGGAGGCGTTCCTTCAGGTAGATGATGGTTGTTGATGATGGTGAGATGCGCTAGCAGCAACGACAGAAGTACAAGTAATGGTTGTAATGATAATGTGGGTAAAACACACCACCGTCGCCATCAGCATTAGCAGCACTGTTAGCAGCCTTCATCTTCGGCATTCAAGACAGTTATCAAAGATAAAATTAACACTGAAAGAGGTGATGATGATAGCCATCGGGATTAGGATGAAGAGTTACAAGAGGCTCGCATATTGGGCACTTCAAAGTTTCGTTTTTTTCTTTGGTTCCTTGTTTGCGTATACTAATGAACAAAATTAGCTGTCGGGTTGCTGTTTCTGTTTCGATATTCAAAGTCTTGCAGTAAAATGTGCATAATCCTTCTGTTTATGATGGTGTTGAAAGTATTGGTGATCACTGTGACCGGTCTCACGCTTTAGATCATGGCAGTGGGGATGGTCACAATTATTCTGTTTCTCCACGGATCATCATTCTAACTGCGTATTGTTCTTGTCCTGTGATTCTCAAAGTTGGTATTCCACGTATGTCCCTTGCCTAGGCAGGGCCTTATACACCACAAGCTGAGATCTAATTAGCTTTATGACTCAGAGTAAACCCACGCATCTTCAGTCAGAGAAGCTGGCACGGTTGGTATGATGAGCTCTGTCTTACACCTTTATAAACACCTACTCATAAATGGACAAATGGTCGTGGACATGGAGTGACTAAATCTCATATGCACCTCCATTAACATAGAAGACTCATGAATGTACGTACCGAAGTCTGCTGACAGGGCACAGATGTGAACAGATGTAACTGATACGTTTAAGATTTCTGTGTGGAATGGGGCACCCAGTTCATACACGACAGTGCCAAAGAAGGACAATTAAATATGTTTGTTCTGAATACTTAAACTATTAATGTGTATACTGCTGTATGACAACAGCAAATATGACAAATTGGCATACACTAATGAGAGAGAGAGAGAGGGGGGAGAGAGAGAGAGAGGGAGGGAGAGAGAGAGAGAGAGCACAAAGAAAAGAAATGATACAAGCTGAACGTGAACATGATGTATAGAATGCAATGCAAAGCTGCAACAGTGAACTGGGTCTCTAATACCAGTATTGTGAACTGGATGTCTAATATCAGTAATGTGAACTGGATCTCTAATATCAGTATACAGAGTTCTGTAGGATCCCGCACTACAAATGTTACTGTTCACAGACATTCAATTTATAAGTCCGTTCTCTCCCTTTGCTATCCTCATTCACTTCACTATCGCATTCAGCCTTTTTTATGAGTCTTGATTTTTCCAAAGGAATCATAAATACAACTTTAACAATGATACAATAAAGATACTGGGGATCTGTTGGACGAGACATGATTAAATCATTTCTCATCCAAAAGATCCTCAGTGTTATTATCAGTTGGATAAAAATGTGAAGAGTAATATCCATCGAAGTAAAATGTCTCAAAATCAGGTTGAGTGGAGAAATTCAGTCCTTGGTCCACAAACTTGAATGAATGAAAGACGATGTAATGATCTGAAGTTGCCCTAACGAAGAGCCAACCGGCTTCAAGGCTTGGCGAGTTCTATTAATTTATTTAATTTTTAACTTATTGATTCTCCCGACTGCTTTTTGTTTTGCTAGTGCATTTAACTAATTACCTGATGACAATCCATGTCGCAAAATGACCTCAGTTCCTATCCTGATTGACGTCGGAGACCCACCTACTGGGACCAGGTGATACCAGTATGTCTATTTGTCTACACTGTGTTACGCGCCGCTGTCTCAGGCATTGGAAATTTACCAGGATTACTATAAAAAAATAATTATCCTATAAGGAACAAAAACAATGCCATCGTATTAGTAATACAGGAAGCACAGCGTGTTACACCTCTTGCTATACAAATCCGCCTCTATATACTCTGCATGACTCTGTATCTCAAGAATGTTACCGGGGCATAGTCTGTCTAATCCGCGGACTATGGCGTTATCAGATCCTATACATCTGTGGGCTCTATCGGTGTTGAAAAATTAACTGTATGTAGATCTGATGTATGAGTGATATACATGTGAATCAATTGCCTATTGTGTTTATGCCTTATCAAAATCAATTCTTTAAGAAGATAGGAAAAATAAAAAACACAAGTGAAAATTCAATATAACGGATTTTTTTAAAAAAATTATTTTGAAGACAGATTAAAAGTACTATATTATCGAGGTGTCCAACAGGTATTTCTTTGAAGAAATAAACCCAAAAAGATCATGCCCGGAAGATCATGTTTTATCGACAGTCTTTCTCAGGGTGGAGTGATATCGTAAATCCCATGCCACTGTGAAAGTGATCATATCTTCTTTTTCAACTGGTATGAACATGAAAACGTTGCTATGCCATGCTCTTTTCGGAACAGATACACACTTGCAGACATTTACACATGCCCGCACCCTACTCTGCTCTACTATACTCTCTCTCTTTCTTTCTCTTTCTTTCTCTCTCTCTCTCTCTCCTTCTCCCTGTGTGTGAGCTTGCATTTCTCTCAATAACGCATTCTTCTAAAGTTTGTCTCTGTATTTTCATCCCAATTGTCTGTAAATCTGCCTTTCGCTGGTTCCATCTTTCTTTCATTCTCTTTGCTCCTTCTCTCTCTCTCTCTTTTCTCCCTCGCCGTCTTTATTTCTCTCTACTACTACTACTACTACTACTATTACTGCTCTCTCTCTCTCTCTGTTTCGTTTCTTTTTCATTCTAAACAGCAGTAAACATGACCTATGTTTTTTCAGCTATGAAAATTAAGATTTACCTGTTATGATATGTAAGCCAATACACTCTTCTGACATTACGTATACGAATCCCGCAACATTAACATTTTCTTGAAAGATGACAGAGTTTCCAACACAACATAATAAATATTACATGATTATAACGGCCCACCCAACAAAAAGATACCAGTCCTCAACAAAAGCAAACCCAAACCCGAAAGTGACAATGAATCTCGTTTATTAATGAATGTCACTTTTACTAATATTAACAAGATGAAAACAATTTGTAATGTTACAGTTTGGAATGTCATGATAACACAAAGTCCCTCCCCCTCCTCCCCCTCAAGAAAATTTCAAGACTAACCGATTGACCGCTTTCAAATTTATTTGGGTCTTTTTCTCCAGATTTGTATTAAATATCGGTATTTTCTCAATATTATATTACTTATTTTCCACTCGCTCATTCGCCTCTTTTCTTTCTTTCTTTCCTTTTCTTTTCTCTTTTGTCGTTATTGATTTTGACATGCTAGCATCTGCAAGGGCGTTGGTGTCAAGTTTCGACATTCATCGCGCCTGCAGTAATCAATACAAAGTGCCATCATTTTGATGAACTTGGCTGCCAACAGCGCACTTTTTGTAAGCCATGTCAAACGCTTTCATAATCTCATGTGACACCTAACACAAATATCATTTCAAAGTTTCCATTCCCCTTGGACATTAATACCTAAAACGCCAAGGGTAATCTGCTCAAAAGAATCAGTAATCATACTTACATTATTACATTATTATGATTTTCTTTCCACCTAGCATACAAATACAGGACCAAAACGTTTCTATCACTTTGTTATATTAGGCTTAAGACTGTCATTCCTTGCACACCAGCAGACGTCATACTAGACACAAGGACATTCTGACAATTTTGTTCAGACATTTCTATGAATTAATTTTAAAAATGTGTTATTCGAGAGTTTTTCACTGACTTTAGTTTACATGTACGTTTCCACAGCATTTTTTCTCATATTTCTATAGGGTGAACCGACAGTATTTCACAGTTACTTGACTAACCAACAAATGTTCAAGCAATTATCTTCCTGAAGGCTGTTATTCCGCTGAATCATTAGAGTTCAGAAAATGAAGTTTTGAACAAAGAACAATCAAAGATAATGACTGAAAATCTCGCACAAACTATGACATCCTGAAAGGATACAATTTCCGCATATCATCTGAAGAGAGTTTGTGTAAATTTAAAAAAAAAAATTAATTAAAAAAAATAATAATCACAATAATAATAATAATAAAAACAACTTTATTTTATTGGCAGCTCTTGTATCAAAATCCTGATATTCATCGGTCCTTGGCCTCAAAAATAAATTCCAAATAAATGAAAAAAAATAAAAATAAATAAATAATACAAAATAACATAAAATGAAATAAAATAAAATTAAATAAATGAAGTAAAATAAAATAAAATAAAACAAAATAAAACAAAATAAAAAAAATATCTATTCAATTTTTAAAAGTTGACATCACATCAGAAACAGCAAAAAATCATTTCAAATTCTTCCTTTCTCAGTATAAGAAGAAAAAATGCATTTTTCGAAAAAAATCTTTTTTTTTTCATTCCCGGCTCCTCTCTCTCTCTCTTTTTCTCTCTTTTACACTCATACACACACACACACACACACACAATCATACTCTCGTACATACACATACATGCATCTATGTTTCGTCCTTTTGCAATTCAGGTAATTAACAGGCAAGCAGAATGGATCAGTTAAGTTACTATATTTTTTTGCAGGCATGATTGAGTTATTTTGATATATCCTGATCTCTTCAAAAACAAAACAGTTACATGTCTACATTTTTTTTTTTCGAATTTGCATTTTCCCCCTTTCTTATTGATCAAGATGTGTTTTAAAAATCATGATAAATATTTCTGACAAATTAAAAATAATAATAAAAATAAAATATGACTTCCGATCAATGTCTCTTCCAAAATCACATCTGACAATAATTTACGGAATTTTTCATTCGATATTACATAGGATAGGTTAGGGTCCAATGGCGTCAAACAAGACAAGCAACAACACACATGGCCACCCAAAAGTGCTATCAATACAATAGATAATTAGATACTATTACTTAATCGCTAAAAACACAATTTTACTCTAAACCGGATACAATGAGCCATTAAAATAAGCTTATAAAAGCACCCGCCCGTTTCGACATTTAAGCTGTATAAATCCATGTGAAGCCCAATTAGACCAGACTTGACAAATTACTCCTATCTGTCAAGAGACAGCAAATTTGCGGTCAGCATCCTAGTTAAACACAGAAGCCGCAGTTGTGGACAATTCATTAAAAACGTCCGACTAGGTGTGACAGCGACACCTTACTACGGGCGGAGGTTCAGGCTATGGTATGAAAACATACGTACGTATACATCATGGTTTGACAAAATGCATTTGATCATCATTTCTAAATATTAATGTGATGAATATATTACAGACTTTTTTTCAGTGATGCAACACTTTTTTTTTTCTTGCTCTTTTGAGATGAGATTAATGTTTAAAATGAGAAGTATGATATAAACTAAGTCAATCTGGAGCTTGCTGGCTTTCTGAAAACCCGAAGGTAGGTCTGATTTACCCAGAAAATCTCCCACTGGTATCTGTGTTGTCAACTGTGGGCCGATCCAAACATTTCACAGTAGACATTTTCAAGCAAGACATTTTTGTTTTTGTTTTTTTTAGTCCTTTTTTTCTCACTAATATGGGCTTCCAGGCTATAAAAGCTACCAAGCTAAGATGTACTTCATATAATCTGGACAACTGTAAAGAAAAAAAAAAAAGAAAGAAAAGGGACGATTTATTTCCCATGGTGATGTATGTATATTCTCAGACTGACCAGGTAGACGCTTCAGACACAATTGCTATCTTTCATCCCTGCAAAGCTTTTTCATTCGCTTTTTCATTCATTCCTATGAGCCCAACAGTGGTTCAGACATGACATGATAATGCCACTTGAACATCCTGCAGCGAGAGCCTTCTATATAAAGGAATCCGGCTCTTGGAGCTGAGAGTGACCAGGGAAAAAATGGCTGGGATGTAGTTAAAAAAAGTTCTAGGAAGAACCACCTGTCTGTCACCGGAGTCTCACATCTGGCCCAGGAAAGACAAAATTTCATTTCCCTCAACTCCTAATTGCATAAAGGAAAAAAAAACAAAACAAACCAACAGCTACGCACTCATTACAAAACTACAGAAGAATCGATGTCTGGGTAAGCAATTATGGCCCAAACCACCAAAGAATACAAAGGGAGAGCTAGGAGATACGCAGGCCGCTTGGGAGCTGTCAACCTTTGAATAATCAGCTCCTGGAAAATGCCATGAAACTGCAGAAACAGCGTCTTATCTGTCTTAGAACAGCCATCACGCCCAGATTGCACAACGTCTGCGGCAAAAAATGATGTCTGGTCTCAACACAGAATGTCGGACTGACAAGTTCATACGACTTGTTTTACCGTGTTCTCCAGCGAGGGTTTTACAGACTCAGCATAGATACGTATTCGATTGATGGCTTTCTGTAATTTAAAAAAAAAAAGGGGGGGGGGGCGGGTAGGTGGGAAGGTGACATGCTTACTGAAAACTAGTAACGAATGATATAGTGTCTATGATTAAGGCTAAGACGAGATAACTACCCCAGGAGGTTGAAAGAACGTAAGGGCTAAGTAAATTTCTCCACAAGGCAAGGAATTCTTCTTTCTTCAACTACAATTTCCAAAGCTTACGAGGGGTTCTAAACATAAATGATAAAAGTTAAGGATTCAGTTCTAAGATCTCTCCAGCATGTTCACTGACGGATCTGAAAAGAGAGGTGTCCAAAAAATGCTAGCTCGCCTAAGGCAAACTTCATCATCAATTGACCGTTCGCAATACATGTTGGCACAGCTTGAAAATTAAGGAACACAGATATGTCCAACCCTGCCAGTTCAATTAATAATTCACAAGGAAAGAAAACTGTACAAGTTCTGAAACTATAGTTTGACATCCGGGTAAATATGGGAACTACCGTCCCCAACCTTTAAAAAAAAAAATGTTTTTAATCTATGTCTGTATGCCATGAACACATCCTGCAAAAACATTAATAAATTCGCTTCTTTCGTTCAAACATTTACTTTACAGTGTATGAAAACAATAAAGCTAAGACTGATGACAACCCTAAGATACAAGATATAAGTGGTCAGTCCGAAAGAATTGTTTTTTCTGTCTCTTTATTTATCTACTGGAGTCAACAGGATTCTAACAGCTCTTTCAGCACTATGTTTATTTTGCTAAGCCCTCGGCAAAAGGTAAAAATCCAGATGTATTTGCACTGCATAACGCAGACATGGCCTCAATTCTATGCCACTGGAAATTTTGATCCAACGTATTATAGAAGAGTATAGAGGCGTTTTTTTTTTTTTTTTAACCCTATAAATTTCGGTACAAACTATCGGTGCACTGCGCTAGAGTTTTCTCCACGACATCAACACTGATGTTTAACATATGGCTATTTGTCCTTTAAGGTTATTTGATAAGATCATCACTTTGTGAGATCGTGTACTGTCTGGAAAGGAATTTCAAAGCAAAGGAATTTCAAAGATGCAAATCTTTCACCAGATCGGCTCTTCCATACTTCTAGGGGTACCAAATAACGTTTCAGTCGGAAATATACTACTTTTAAATCAGACCAACTTTACATTTTTATTCAAAGCAACCGCCAGACAACGGTATTAGTTTTTCACCCCACTTCAGACTCGTTCATGTGTTATCTGACATCTTTTTTAAAATTTCAGACAGTAGTATTTGTCCCATGTCAATAGTTTTAAAAAATACAACACTAAAGTGTTTAAGATGCTTGTAAGTGCTCAGTAAATACAGTTATTGCTGCGTTTTCCTAAGCTGAAGGCTATATTGCAGATAGGTGCTCGTAACAGTGCGGTGTTGCATTTCTTTAACTTCTTGAATGGCCTAACATATATGATTAGCAGTGTGATGAAATCTCAGCCATGTGCCAAGACACCAAATTCTACACGAGAAGAATAAAAAAAAAAAAATTAAAAATTGGACCTCAATACTTAACTTTTCCTTCCTTACATCTGCCTGAAGAAAGTTTCTAAAAATGTTTACTTTTAGTTTTAAATTTGCCTTTGCTGAATATGTTCAATTTCATGCTTAGGCGAGTTTATCATGCCACCAACGAATGTTAAACTGCAAGGAAAAAAATTGAAAATCCTCCTTTTTCCTGAAGATAATTCATCGTGGAAAGCTGCACTTTAAGTCCATGCTTCTTCTTTTATGCTACCTTTAAAACTGACACTATCATACGGATGAATCTGCGCTTTGCTCCACTTGTATGTCAGTGTCTGTGAGGTTTCTTTAGTTTTGTTTGGTTTATATTTTTGTTCGAAGTTTATAGATTTTTCCTGCACCTTACATCAGGCATTTGTACCTGTTGATTAGCGCACCACTTTTACGTCATGTAATACTGTGATTTTTCCGACTCTTACACTGCAATGTAAGATAACTTAGAACAGATATAAAAAGGCAAGATTGCATAAAATAAGACAGGATAAGACAAGATGAGATGAGATATAATAATGTACGATAAAAAAAGATAAGAAATGGAATGGTTTGGTAAGATCGTCTCAATACTGGAATTGAAGTGGACAAGACAGTAGACTAAGTAGTATGAGGAAGAGCGTGGCAAACAATGTGGAATGTAAATTAAATGCTATGATCGTTTCAACAAATGGATTGAGGAGGTCTTTGATCCACGGCCCACATCTTCGAAAGGAGGATGTACGCTGATGATGATGACAATAAACAATGACGATGATGATGATGAAGAGTGGTGGCAGTAGAAAGACTAAGAGAACTGTCCTGAATTCATGAATAATTTCATGTGAAGTTCTATTATGACGCTTTCAGCAACATAGCACAGACAGGTGATGAGATCAAAGTAATTTCAATCAATAACATAACATAACATAACATAAACGCAACATAGCATAGCCACATCTGTGATGTGAGTCCGGATCCCATTTTAATGTGTTTAGGTATTTTCTCCTTTGAAGATGCAGCCTGTTGCATCTCTGTAGTCAAGGTACATAAACTGCTTATAGGCGGAGGCCTAGGTTAGTGGGACGTCGTTTTCAACAGATACTAATCATGCTGGCACCCATAGGAAAAATTACGACTTGATTAAGCCGTTTCACCTGTGATGTCAGGATCCCCCCTCCCCCCACCCCCTCGCCTTTCCCGCGGCCCATAAATCCTTCTTCATGGTGCAAAGTGAAATGCTATTTAGGGAAAACCGACCCCCCCCCTAAAAAAAAAATTAAAAACAAATGCAATTAAAAAAAAATAAAAATAAAATTTCATAATGCATCTTGCAATGACATTTCAGATGGGACAGCAAATAATAATAAATAATAATAGAGAGCATTTATATAGCGCTCATCCCCTAAGTACAGGCACTAGGCGCTTTACAATCTTTTATTACCCCGACAGACCCAAAGAAGACACCCATGAACGTCTTCAGCATCCTGGGAAGCATACAAGGCGGCTGCCTGTTAGGCGCTCAAATTCTTATCAATCTAACAATATCAATCACTGTCTATAGTCGGGTACCCATTTAAACCTGGGTCGAGTCAGGAAATTTGTGTAAATTGTCTTTCCCAAGGACAAAATGTCGGGACCAGTCAGGATTCGAATCCGAGACTTCAGAATAAACGACAAGTACGAATTATAATCATTTGTATTCGTCTACAAACGGCGTTTCATGAGAAACAACACATACAAAGTAAATTGCCTGTGATTAATCTTTTAAAAAAAATGTGATATTTATCTGTAGTGTCATGATATTTCTATTTAACAAAAATAATATTACAAGAAGTTTGTAACATTTGAAGGGTTGGGGGCCATTTATGTTGAAGGTCTCTCTTCAGTGAACACTGACAATTGTCATACACTATCATGTATGAAGTATTGTTTCTCCCTCAGTGTTGAGTATAGTACGTTCACCCACAATTGTACACGCCCCTGTAAGGAAGCGTTTGTAGGGTGGATGACTATGTTTTTATAAACAGACTCAGCAGGTGCTTGGCGTTCAGAACAGGTATACGTTAAATGTGTTTAAATTTGAAAATTCCACCCTGGCGCCCCGGTCTTTCCCTGTTATTTTTCACACATATAGAATCTGTCATTCTGGAGAACTACAGGAGTCCTAGTGGTTTCAGATTGAAAATCTTGTGGATGTTAATGATACGGGTATACGGGCGTCTTATGTCAATCCGAGTGGTTGATGGTATAGATCTGAAGTTTGGGAACATAGCGAATCTTCCAGTCTGGGTCTATTGGAGACATCTTGATAACATTAACAAAAAAAAAAAAATTTCGCCATGTTAATGTCAAACGCTAAAACTACTATAGAAAGACGCAGTGAATTGCCAATGCAAATTTATTTCGTCAAATTTCGTCATAGGTAGTAATGTGGTTTAATTTGCTAAAACTTTAATGTGCCAGCTGTTTGTGATGTTAGCAGTAATATAACCAGTGCATGACATTGAAATTCACGACATCTATAAATTCTAATTCTCTTCTTCTTTTCGTCTCTAGCTCTTCTGCGATTGAAAACCTGATTTTCAAGCCTAAAAGCTGTCAAATCTTTGAATTTCAACATTTATTTTTTTTTCAAATCCAAAATTAATATTTTCACACAAACAATGAACTAGATCTCATTGCAGCCTCCACCAGAATCCCTCATACTCATTGTCACTACCACTACTACTACTATTATATTTGTTATTTATTTCTGCCATTCTCAAATCTCCAGAATGAATTAGCCAGTTTTAATCTGATGAATATTGGATCGCCCTCCTGTCACGGTGGAAATTTAGAACAAATTCAATTAATGAAACAAAAACCAAAAATCCCACACAGCTGAAACTTAGGACAAATAATTCAATAAACTTTTTTTAAAAAAAAGCTAATATAAACATGAAAACGTGTTATGCTATCCTGCTTTCTTTATACTAACACCAAGAGCGTAAAAGTCAAATAAAAAAGAAAGAGAAGACACCACACCATGAGGACAAAATCAGGCTATGTACCAAGCAACACACTGCGCCTTTAAGTGGATGAATGTTACATCATCTGAGAAATATTAAAATGTCTTCTAAATAACTATACATAATCATGATATAGTCCGGTTTCGTTTCCAAATAATGTCATTTGAAGCAGACTGGGCCTGCGCCTTGACAGGAAAAGATTGTAAAGGAAATGACACAGACAGTGAAAGGAAAAAGAAATGATAACACGACATTAAGAATGGTCAGTGCACATGAATTACACTTGACTCTACTTGTGCATGAAATCCGGCATGTACACTCACCATGTTGCGTTGATCTGGCCATATCGTTTCGTCACTAAAAGTGCTTTAACTTCCTATGAAATGTGCAGCAAGTCTAGCTTACGTTTCCGAGTCTTTACAGCGAACTGTTGTTCCTTGCAACAAATGGTTGTTCTTTATAACAAATTGCTATTCTTTACAACAAATTGTTAATACCTATAGCCAGTGGTTATTCTTTACAACCACGCATTGTTCTCTACAACAGGCTGTTGCGCTTTATGACAAGCCTTTATTCTGTACAACAAGCCATTGCTTTTTTACAAGTTGTCACTCTTTACAACAAGACTTTGCTTTCTACATAAAGTCACTGTTTTTAAACAAGATGTTACTCTTTCGAGCAAGTTGTTGTTCAATATAACCAGTCTTTGCAACAAGCCATTACCCTTTACAACAGAATGTTGCTTTCTAAAACACGTCGTTTCCTTTTACAACAGATCATTACGTCTTTACTCTTTACAGCGAGTCATTTCTTTCTATTCTCCTTACTTCCTCGGACCACAGAGACATAGGCTTTTTTTTCATGAAGGGCTCATATTCTCTGATTAAAATGAACACAACATGTCAATGCCAATAGACATCATGTGCGTTTCAAAACATTTTAGACGGAATAGCCATCAGCCATAATGTTTCAAATGAAAAAATTGAACTGGGAAAGAAACATTCCATCTGATGATGAAATAATATGAGCATTCTATGACCCCGATATAATATATTCCCACAGAAACTTAAACGTGAAATGTAATGGATTGCTGTTCGATAGGGTTTGTCCTTTGACATTTCCAAGGCTAAGAAAAATAGAGAAATGTTTTGCCCTGAATTTCTAGAATCATTTTGTTTTTGTGTTTGTTTCTGTTTTTTTTTTCTTTCTTTCTCTCTCTCTCTCTTTTCATTTTTTTTTTTTTTATTTTCTGCCCTTTTTTTTCCAAGCGAGTTTATATTTTTTTCAGATTTTATTCTTTTTTCCTTCGTTAACTCATTCCTGCTTTGTTCCGTTACTCTTTTCCTCCGTCCACCCTTTAATCTCCTGATTTGATTTTCCCTCTACCAAACAGGATTCAAGCAAATAGAAATATGTTACGGTGATGGTTCATTCCACTGCAAAGACGTTCCTTCCTTTGTCTATTCACCACGTCTACTTTTCTCCATTCAATCAATCTTCACAGGCCAGGTAATTACATTATTTGATACCCAGAAAAATAGTAGTTTTAACCCTTTCATTACCAAAACTTTTATAGGGTTCATTCTATTATCAAACATAGTGACATTTGTTGATTGCTTAAAGTCGAACAGGTAAATGAGCTACTTTGATCGTTATCCAGATTGCTTCCATTTGCCAAGTACTAGAGGTATAATACAAGCACTGTAAAGAAGGGAAAAAAAAACACTTTTTCTCTTGTTACTATCTGCAACAAGAGAATCACAAAATTCTGAAAAAATTCACCATAAAAGATGAATTTTTTTTCCTCATCGTGACATTTTTTTTTTAGCTTTACATATTTCGAATAACATGGGAAAACGTACTTTTTTCCTTCTCTACAGTGCTTGTATTATACCTCTTGTACTTGGCAAACGACAGTAACTTAGTTATCTGAAAAAATGGTTTATTGTTTCTGGGAAGTGTATAGCTGATAGAAGATGCTAGGATGAAATCTATGAATTCGGACTGATTTCTCGGCACAAATGATTTCGGTTTCAATCATCAAAGGGAAAAGCCTGGAAGCTGAGAACGTGCTGATATTATATGGAATGTCCACAAAAACATTTTTTGATTTCAAGCACACATAACAGGTAACTTTATTGTCGTATTCTTTCACACTCTGTCGCTAAAGTTGCATGATTTTATGCAAATTTCAAGTGGCTCATTAGAATATAACTTAATTTTCATGAGATGGTAGCATTAGAAACACTCAATAATATGTGCCACTCAAACATCAATGCTAGTGCCTAAGCTCTCCCCAGAATCTCTGGAGCATATCTAGAGGGATATTATTTAGTGATACGATCTTTCAGCTAATTCAGGGTTGCAGGAAATGAAATCAAATACAGTTTTGTTGGTAGAGAATCTGTGGACGCTACATTTATCAGTATATCATTATTTGAATTAGTTTAGATATCACAACTTCTTGAAATCAGGAACTTTTTTTTTTTTGGTGGGCTCTCTACATATGACACAACAGCTGTGTAGAACGAACTTGCGGAGATACACTGGTATAAATTCACTCAGTACACGTTTGTTTGTTTGATTGTTTGTTTGTTTGTGTTGGAGTTTAGTGGCACATCAGCACGATCACGGCTATACTGTGCCAAACACAGTAAGATATGTTTACACGTCAAAAGGCTGAAAAAGAATATAGAAGAAGAGAGGAAACAGAACGGGACAGAAGACAGAAGCAAGGAGAAAAATGAGATGTCTCCCCTGGAACGTTGTCCCAGAGTAAGGTTATGGAAATTCACTGTCTTTGAGTAGGACTATCAATCTGAGTTAAATGCTACTCCAGATATCAGAAGGGATAAGTCTAAGAAAGATGGACAGGGAAGATAAAGACCTCGCGCCCTATGAGGCAGAACTAGGTCAAGAATGCCAACGTTTTGAGATGTGAACAATGGCAGACGAACTGTTAACCCACGCACTGCATGACTTGCTCATTCTATGGCAAAACTACAAAAAAATATATGTTAAATTCATTGTCTCCTTTAATAATTCAATCGATTGTCCTTCTGCAACTGTGACTAACGAAGTGAACCAAAAACGAGATCTGATTGATACATTGAACTCACTGTTTTCATCAGGCTGGATGAGAACAAAAACAAACAAACAAACAAACGAATGAAAGAACGGACAAGAAACATAAGACAGCTAATTAAGGGTCATTTGCTTTTTGTCATTAAATGGTGAAGCATATTATATATGTATATAATTCACAGAGCTTTTTTGCCTTGTTTTGGACTAACTCTGAGAAAGAATGATATTAGTCAGATGACGTCAGTGGAATTTAATCAGATTCTTCGATGGCCATTTCATGTGCAAAGTTAGAGAAATACATAGTATTAAACAGCAGAACTATACACAATGAACAATTCTATCTCCTCAAATCAGTTATTTGTGGCAATGTTCTATGCAGCTGACCTTTACAATTGACCAATATGGCATTACACGATACGAGTATTCCTTATCTATAACAACAGGAAACAACCAGTCAGCTCCGGATATTTAGATAACCAAATGGCCTTCAACATAGTGTGTACATTATCAGTTTGCAGATATAGAGGATCCCTTATTATCTCAGCCGGGGAATACCACAGATAAGCACCGTATACACAAGAACAACAGCGGTCAACATTTAACAACCACCAAAAGACAAAGACTGAATGAACAACCGACCCTGACTGGATTTTGGTTTACAAACAGACAATGTAGTTATAAGATGTTTGAGCCAACAGTTTAACATTGCAGTAAGTCACTGTATACTCGTATGACAAAGCATATCAAACCGCGGTGATATCGCTCAGTGGTTTGCCCGTGGGGGTGGGGGGGGGGGGGGTGGGGAGACAAAATAAACGACGTTTGTATATTCGTCATCGTAAACCGTCATCCTATGACGAACAAGCACTTTCCTGATTTGTCATCACTACCGGAAGAACACTATAAACAATCTTTCAAAGAGTAGAGTGGCTGTTCCTTTTCGAAAAGGACGTTTGCAGCAATTTAACCTTTCGACTCACTCTTGAAATTCAAAGCAGTATTCAAAAATAAATAAACAGAGCTATATCAAACGTCTCGTTAATCTCTCAGCATCTCTCAATCTTTTAATCGTTTGCTGAAGGGATCCATCACACCAGTAATTACCACAGAAGTTAATGTTCCCATAGAAGGATAACCATGCTAAGCGTATCAATGATTATGGAGTTGACAATCACAACCTGCTAAATAACAATACGACCTAGATAGGGAGATTTGGTGAAAATCAATGTTATGTTGCTTTTTAAGTGCACAGAGAGTTATAAGCTCACGACAGACCTAAAAGTCTGCGTTTAAAAGGTGAGCTTTTCCTCAGATCTAGTGAAACGATGCCTAGCAGCTTATGATTTCGAATTGCTGATTTCCCTCTGTGTTGCTGGGCTGTTCCTTGTCCCGCAGCAGCATCCAGTTGATGAACGACGAATCCTTATTTGGATTGAGCAGGAAATAGCAGGCCTTATGCCGCTCCTTTCGTTTCCAACTCTTTACAACAGATCTTAGATAACTGTCCAACAAATGTCCTCGAATACATTCATGGCTACTTCAGTGCATAGTCTTTGTTAACTGGCAGCCTCATCATTTTTGTCACAAAGACCATGGCTAGGGCATACACGAGATCAGACAATCTCTTAGGGTACATCAAATTTTGCACGTGCCCGGAGTCATTTAGCAGGCAAAATATCTACTTTCATCCTCCTATCAACGCTCTCATGTAAAAAATAGGGATAC
>JBCEWB010246016.1:0-12437 GCA_039654565.1 Peronia peronii
TTGTTGTTGTTGTTGTTGTTGTTGTTGTTGTTGTTGTTGTTGTTGTTGTTGTTGTTGTTGTTGTTGTTGTTTGTGTAAGCAAATAATATCTGTGTTACAATGAATTCCCTTGGGAGAAAACTGAGCATATTGCCTTCTCAGATACTTAAGCTTGATGGGGTAAAACACGCCATTTTACATCTAAAGGAGAGGAAAAAAATTGAACAATAATTGATATGCTATTTTCGCCTAGACCTCGAAGCAGATGAGCGACAGAGAGATGGAACTTGTTGATTTTTAAAGAAAAAAAATATTTTCAAACGGAAATCAGTGGAAAACGTCAGAGAGCTGCTGGAATCAAAGTGCAATCAGTATTGCAATATCTCAGCTCTAGAAAAAACAGAATCACGTCAAACGTTTTGCATATTTCACCCTTCACCAGTCCGGGGTTTATTCTATTAAGAATTTTGTAGCATCGCTTTTTTATTTTTTTTTCTTATTAAAATATCGTATAACGATTATATAAAGCATTAATGAGTTTATAATGGTGGGGTTGGAATGTCAAGAAAATTTCATTTCATATTAAGTTTATTGAGAATGGAAAGTACGAGAGTTGACTTGTTCGAAATTATAAATGTGACGTACTGAAACTTCCTTGCAAGACCTTTTCTCAGTTCACCATTTGAATAATATGTTTTATTTAAAGTTTGATAATATACAAGAGTCTATGTCAAAGGTTGGAAATCATTTAGAACCCATGGAAACTAAAACTGATGAAAAGTTTGGGATAATTTCTGTTGAATCAATAAGGAGATACTGTGAGGTTAATTGATCTGTTTCATTCTGATCGGATAATGGTCATGGACAAGGACCACAGTGACCAACAAACTACACAATCTAGACCATATTGTGGAGAGCAGAGCTACTGATCAGAAGACAAAAGTGTTTGGGTTATCCGTGTCACATTTCTCATGATTTTCTTATCAGGAATACAACAGTCCTTGCAGATCACAGTCTTCGGAGCAGTATTGTTGATATGGATCATTCAGGCACTACTGGCTGCTCTCCGTTGTTTATCATCTTATCAATGAGCTTGCTCTAAATCTCCATAAATTGGGTCCAAAATAGAGGTTTCAAAATGTGAGCTCTTCTCAGTTAAGAGGAATGGAAAAATTACTCCATTTTTCAATTTGTCTTGTGTGTCACTATTATGACATGCAATAAGGACAATCCTATATTTATTGTTCATTGTGCATCGTTCCATAATATGAGTGCAATGCACAGTTTTAAAGAAGCAAAGAGTTAAAGTTCGGAGCAAGTCCAATATCAACACTATCTTTCATTTGCAGACATGTTAAACTGCTTAGGAATGTTTGCCCAACTAATAATTAAAGGACTGAAAATCGTTGAAAACGCCCTTGAGCACCATTGCGCATAAATACAAAACAGTCAAAAGGAACTGTACTTCCCGAAAACACACTGTCTTTAATGGACTTTTTGTCTATTTGTTCAAAGCCTCTCGGTGCTCACATGGTGCTAGTAAATGCTCTCTTTCTTAAACATTGTGAGTTGTTATGTGATTGAGACAGTGCGTTTTACACATTTTCTGCTATGGGCATCGCTATGTGCTCCTTATTAGTGTCATAGAAAAAAGATGGGGTAACTTTTGATGGTTTTCATTTTCTCCCATTGTTCGCAGTCCAATTCCCGGTGCCATTTGGCCAAGCCTCACTGAGTGATTCAGAAAGAGTAATGTGTGATTATAATCTGCAGACATAATATCTTTGAATAGACCTATCCTGAATATTCCCTCGGCGAGATGCTTGCCCACGTGGTGACTGAAATTATGTTGTGGAAAAGAAAAACGAAAAATGACAAATTTGTTCAGTTAAGACAGAAAAACTACTCCATTTCTCTCTCTCTCTCTCTCTCTCTCTCTCTCTCTCTCTCTCTCTCTCTTTCTGCCCTGCTTATCAAGATTGCCACACACATAACACAGTAAAGAAAAACCCACAGTGAATGACGTACTTATGTTGCGGATGTTTCGAATTATGAATATACAAGTGAATGTCTGACCGAAGTAATGATAATTAGTCATTACTGATTTTTATTTTAAACGGCACAGTGGGATGAGTAATTAGCGACCTTTTTGTGTTCACGAGATGATGAAGCATCACGGCCGGCCTTGCCATGTAATTGTCAAATTCATAGTGTTCTGTCCCTCCTCCTCCTTCCCCCATCCAGCTACTTCCATTTCAGGATTAAATAGCACACTTTAGCTAATTCTGTGACTCGGAAAGGCATAAAAATTTAAACATAATGATGAAACTAAACACACAGAAATAATAACATAGGATGCCTGGAAGGAGAGCTCATGAATTCGGCTTCAGCTCCCATAAAGATCTGCTTACAGCGGTGAAGAAAAGAAATTAAGATGTTATATAGCAAGTTTCGGTGGAGTTGCTAAAACTGAACTGCAGGTAGAGAGAAATTAGTGAAAGAGGTAGGGAGAGGAAAATATGGACCAGCAACATCCAAAAGAGGACTAAGATCACTTTGCAGAGACCCAGACCGTCGCCAACGCCGTGACGAATTGAGACAACCGGTGGACAACCAGTCAGAAGATGATCTAATAACTCCAAACAAAGTTAAGGGTTAAAAAATAAGCAAAATAATACATGCACATGTGAGGTGGATACAGGATGGCTAGACATGTATCAGAGTATGTGGCCCGCGTGAACATCAACTGTAGTAAGATCTCCGAGTGCGGAGTACCTTGATCGTGGCCATTATTCTGCAGGGCATCATATGAAGATGAATGATAGTTCAACCTCTATATTGGTACAGACAAAATGGCAAAATGTTGCTTATCATGAATAAAACAGTCGGTAAAATACTATAGCGTTGCATACCACTTAACTTTTTATCATAGTCAATTCTGTTTTGACCACAGAATGGCGAGACGAATACTGTAATTATGTGTCTATACATCTCAAGAACAATGCAGATATTTCAAAAACAGTTCATTGAACCTTTCCTGAGTCGATATTTAAATATCCTAAATCTGAATCTGAAATTCAAATTTTGTTGCAGTCATAGCAGTCAGGCTGTCTTCAGCTGCCAAAGTACATGGCCATTTTCTTTCTACCCCTCTTAGGACTAAACTTTTCAAATTTATAAGACAGATCTAGCTTTGTGGATTTTTTTTATTAACCTGAGTAAATATTAATAGAGTTCACAAATTTATGATCTTGATGGCTAATCCCACGTGGAACTCCTGATAACCAATCCCACACAGGGAGAATTGGACGAAGCAACATTACTTGCTTTGGTTAGTAACAGATCACGCACAGTATAAAACGTCAATAACTTCATTTGACTAAAGTAAGTTTCATAGATCACACTTTGTGTCAGGAACGCACTGATCATTCCCTTGTGACATCTCCCATCAGGATATAAGATTTTAATTTTTCATACTAGCTTTCGAAAACGCCTACAAGAGAGACTTCGTCACACAAGAAAGGTTTGGATGAATATAACAGTGCAACAATAACATTGCCCTGAGATGAAACAAAATGCAGCAGATAAAGATGATAGATTTTTGATGAAGATAGGAAATGAAATAGGATATTATTTTGTTATGACTTTGTATTTTTCCGTGTCTGACCGTAAAACTGAAGCCAAGAATTTTATGTTCTGTTTTACTTAGTTTTGCTTGTTCATGTGCTTATTTATGAGATAATTTTTCTTTTAGAGCAAGATTACGTAACATTCAAAGAAAGCTTATCTCATTCCCTAACTAAGTACACCATTCGCGTATAACACCATTTTTCAGCTTAAATACCGCTCAAGAAATCTCTCTGGGCAGTAGGATTTATTTCTTTTGCTTGTCATTCGGTTGTCCGTATATTATCTCATAGCCAGTATATGAAGGTTCAGTGGCGGGAATTGATTCAATTTTAACAAAATAATTATTGGCATATCATAATGTTTCTCTTAGATATGCTGAGCTTTATAATTGTTTGTTTTGATTAGTTTCGCTTTATTTTTTTAGGGTTTTTTTTTCTTGTTTCATTATATTGTTATATTTATAATTTTATTTTTTTTTCATTGAGTTTATAACTCTTACAGAAAGAAAAATGTCCTCATTTCACCCCCAAATTCCTTTAATTCTGCTTTAATTGTGTGTAGTTTTGCCGTCTTTCATACCAAAGTTTCCCATTCCGCCCACTCAGCCCACTCGATGGCCCCTAATTAAGCAATCAAATTATGGTCTCGTGGGGTGAATGTGTTGATTTTATTTTTTTTTTATCTCTGTTTGTTGTAGCTTCTAGCTTTTTCCTCCCGTTTTTGGGAGGTTGGGAGGGGGGGAGGGGAGGGGGTTTCGGGAGGGTGCAGGGCAAAGCGACACAAGAGAAAGGTTTTTTTACCCTCAAGATTTTCCCTGGTCCTCGAATCTCTTTCCGAATCTCACGGTCTGGCCATTTCTCAAATGACAATGACAGATAGTCTTTTCAAGGTCTCCAGAGTGCTATCTCGCCTTTATGTGAGATCTTTGCGTGCATTCATTCCCTCACGCTTGTGATAGCAATAATAAATATATCTGGTGCCCAGAGCCGATCGATTTTACACATGTATACTAATGCTGATGACAATAACGAAGTCGATGAAAAACGATCATCGTACGAACCTAATGATACCCAAACGGAATTTGTAGCAAGCAAACTTCTCCAGTATAGAACTGGCAGCAAGATAAAAGTGTAAGGTACATGTGGCAAAGCCTTCCAATATGAGTGACCAATTTCTATAAGATTTTTCAGGCTAAATAAATAACAGCGACAGTCTGAGGTCATGTGTTCGATGTAAATCTTTAGGCATTTTACTGCTGGCAGACGCTGAAAATAGGTGAATTCAAATTCCGTTTACAATAATAAATAATGCCTTTATAAGTCCCTCATTAAACAAGGGACTGAGAACAGCTTACCTCACAGAAGTTGTTTTTACACTATCACATTAGATTTATGCTTTTTATTATTTTTTTAATAGTTTAAGAACAATTCAGCAGTAAAATATTTAAAGAAAGTTGGTTCATCAACGGTTAGGAAATTGTATAGCAATTGGTGGACAAACGATGCTTGGGGTACTTGTGCTTCTGCTGCCAGTTCACTGAGTGTAAAATATTCAGCATAAACTTTGCCCCTCTCCTCCATCCCCACCGCAGCAGTGGTGCAGATCCTGCAACTTCGTATTGATCTTTAGTTTGCTTTAACTGAAGTGAGAACAGTAGGATGACATCAGCCCAGCACTTAGTATGCAAAGTATAGGATTCCATGAGACAACTTAGTGCTTCCAGCAAGTAGGAGGATTCCCATTTTCTTCTCTTTCAACCAAGCTAAACATCGTTCAGACTCCACAGATACTATGGGATGTCCTAATCATACATAGATATTCCATCTGTCTAAGTTTACTTTGGACTATATCTGTCTTCCTAAGTTCTTGAGCGTAACAAAGGTAACAAACAAGACATCTAAATATCTTGAGATTTTGTCTTAAAGCAAAGAGAAAGGAACTAGATAGACTATTATGCGTCCTTTGATCCTTGTTCATTTAACAACGATTATTTGAAACACAGGAATGCTGCTTCCACCTCCCTCTCTGAAGTTTCATTAATTTCTTACATATCCGTACCACTTTCTTGGTTGAAAGTATTATCTATGACAGCGTTCTCTGTGATAATGATATATTTTTGCCTCTCCGTGTATTGAATGTTGATATTTAGTTTGAAAGGCCATCAACAGCACCCTCTTTTCCTACCATAGGAGATATTAATAATAATTATTATCTAGTTTTCTTATGTGTGTGTGTGTGTGTTCTTTTTTTTTTTTTCTGAAATAGAGAAAAACTTCCATTCAAAGAGATATGATACAGCTATTAGCCGACAGCCATGCTGCTGAATGGCTTTGCCTCCGCTACCACCCGGGTAACCACCCCCAGGAGGTTGAAAGGCGTAATGTGAACGTAGAGCCTCTGCTATTTCTGTTTCATCTCACGATTGTTAGAACTGGTACCATCTTATGTTCATATAAACTTTCTGAAAACAATGCCATCTTCAAGTTCTAAAGTTTCTGAGATTTGTGTCACTGTCTCTTCTAGGAAACCTTTCGAAACTAATCCCAGTAAATAATTTTTTTTAATAAAATCTGTGCTATCTTCTACTAGTCTCTTACACTTTCTGAAGGCCTCCCATATAATGTGTCCTTTTAGTCTGTCCCTTTTCGCAGTTCAATGCCACACAAATCTGCCATTGATCGACCTGTCAATTCTCATCACAGAAGTCCCAGGACGTTTAGGCCAGGGATATGGACATGAAGGGAGACTTGTAGAATAGACACTGTCCAAAACGGAAAGCTGTCTATTGTATTGTTTTCCGTTGTTACTGTGTTAATGTCCTTTTTGCTGTTGTTGTCATATTTAAATTGATAATCAAGACTTGCTTTTATGATAAGTATCGATATCTCTCACATACCTATAAGCGAGAAAGGGTAGGTGAGGATGCATGATTTTGAAATACATAACTTAAAGAAAATAGAATACATCTCTGGATTTGCTAGGTATGTGGCTCAAAAAAAAAAAAAAACGAAATGCTGACTTACTTAATTTTTCATCATATCTTTTATGAATAGAATTATAGGCCCTTTTCTATGTTTATAAGCAGTTCCTTTTTTCCCTCTGCCTCATTTGTTTCAACTGCTTAAAACTTTTTTATGAAGCAATAATTTTTCTTTTGTCAACATAGAGTATTGTAAATGAAATATAAAACTATCTCAAGGTGGGATTGAGTAGAGGTTCTTACACTGCAGTCTGTACCCGGGAAAGATGGCTGGCGATGTTGATGATACCAAATGATGCTCCTATGCATGTCCTTGCCTATAATGGTATGTTGTACTTGAATCTCTTCGTCTATAGTCCGTAATAATTACGCAAGAGCCGCCACACCCTTCATACAGGCTGTTTCGAAATCACACTAATGAGAAAGCATCATTCAAGCATTGCTGTCCTTTAACGTAGATCCCTCAGAGATCCTGCCTATTCATTATTCCCTTTTATCTGAGGGCAGTGACTTTCCATTTTGGCAGGGTGATGTTCTTATGAGGACATTATCCCCATGATACATATTTAGTCAATACACTGCTACTGTTGTCATGCGACAGCAATGCTTTCGGTAATAGACTGTGTGCCGAATAAGGAAAAACAAGTAATGGGTGAAACAGAAATGGATATTACTTGTCATGCCTAACAAAAACTATGAATGGTATATTTATGATATATTCAAAGGCAGATCCGTGTTTTACAGCGAAGATGCCTTCAGAATTACGTAAATATTTCTAGGACGTGTTCCAAAAATGAAAACAAACTGAAATTATGTAAGACATTTATAATAGGCATCAAATGGCAAATAAAAATGCAGTCTCTCGTCATACAGCTTTAAACACAATTCAAATAGTGTTAAATCAAAATGAAATTCGAATTGTTGGAGAATTAAATTAGATTTCAAGATAAATTCTTGTTGTCTTGTGAGCCTCCGAACACTTTACGGCATGATTGAACCACTTTATTTTATGGCATTGGCTTCAGTAATAAAGGTATCTGTCTGCCTTCCGTTTGTCCGGGGCAGATTATTTAAGCTGCAGTGATATTTCTCACCTCTCAAGCCATCTGTATCTTCCGATAGATCTGCCATCTGTATCTGCCATAGACAAAACGCGAATTAATCCCCCTCAGGAGGTTTGAAAAACGAAATAGAACGAAATAGACAGAACGTGATCAGGCCATAAAATTACCCATTGGCAATCTGCCCGTGGTAGTCTTAATGGGATCAAACCAGAGACCTGGCAATTACAAAATGCTCCTCAAGATAACAGAAAACAAAAACATAATGTAATTAATATATATACATTACATAATAATATTGGTCAGACAAGCTTGACGCTGGTAGTCAGAAGAGGCCCTTGTTGTATGTCTACTGTGTTTACAAATCTCACACACACGACTACTTGACTTTCTTGAACCTTGTGCACTGAGACATACTTACAACTATGAAGAAATAGCTACTTTATATATATTTTATATCTCCGTTGGTATCTTCCATTTCTCGTGCAAAGATTTAGAACAATGTCCTAGGACAGAAATTGACGCCGGTGTCTACTAGTATTACTGTATAGGTACGTTTGTGCGTGTGCGTGTGCGTGTGTGTGTGTGTGTGTATGTGTGTGTGTGTGTGTGTGTGTGTGTATGTGTGTGTGTGTGACTGACATGACGTTGTCGTGATTTATCTCGACGTGACTACTATAAAGCTATGGATTTTAAAAAAAAACTGTCATCCGAGATCGGCGGATCCCAGGAGATCTGTCCGGGAATGAGCTATGAGACAATGTGTCAGATCTCATGACTACACTTTCACATCTCCAAGCGGCACTGCTGACATCAGTTTCACTACTACACAGCCTGAGCGCGCATGTTCCACGCTGTCCCACTGGAGCAAGACTGGTCTCCAACAAGCCGAAGTTTGACCGGAGGCTCAAGGTCTCCCAGGGAATTTCATGCCAGTGATGGGAATGAATCTGGCCGTTCGACCTGCGCAGATTCATTAAATAACAATCACATTTCTCATCTCTCCATCCATCAACAGCTCTTAAGTAAGAACTTAATAGGAGTGACTCGTTTTCTGGCATATGCTAGTTTAAGATATTGTCCCCTGTGTCTGGACTGTTCTTGAACATATGATAATGAAGCATTTTAGTTTGTTTGTATATAGGTTTCTATGTTTTCGTACTTGTTTCTTATCTCTTTCAAGCGTATTTGTGTGCATTTTTTTTCTGGAAACTTGAACAAATCAAAACATTTGCACTCAGCAATATAGGTAATGCTTTTTCTTTCTCTCTCTCTTTTTTCCCTCATCCTTCAACAACACAAATAGCTCTTCATGAAACGAAAGGGTAATATAGGTGTTATTTATCCCTCACAGTTCTAATGGGAATGTTTTAGTTTAATGAATCGAAAATTAGCTCTCATTTAATCGATTCCTGATTGTGAACTTTTATAATCTCATATTTTCTTACGACTGTTTAACACTTTGTACTGTATTAATCATTTATTTTCTGAGCAGATAAAAAGGAAATTAAATGCAATCTACTTTTCGTGGTGTTAATTTCTCATCATCGAGACTCAGCATAATCTTTGAAATTCAGCAACAGTGTCTGGATAAATGAGTAGTCGGTGATGAACATTGGCACTTTTTTGTTAATACTAGGTCTGGCATCAAGTCATCTTGGCATCTAACTCAAACGGCACTTTTCTCTTAAATACCGACTTGTTGTCTCTTTTCTCTGTTTCAGGCTAGAACTCAGACCAAACATTTGCCCTCTTTTGACAGAACGTCTCTTAGGCATATCTAGGTCAACTTAGGTTTTTGTCGTCAGATTTGAATTCCCGATGTCAGGGCGCATCTTTTGTTCTTGGTCATGTCTGTATCTTTAAAACTAGGATGTTATAAAGTTTTTTTTTATCTATGAATAGTTATTTATTGGTAACAGGTTGAAACGGATTTTTTTAAATAATTGATTTTCATGTAAAGTTTAACTTTCTGCATATGCGACGTTTTGTCAGAAGAGGGCAGACATGCTCTTGTTGAATAACATGCCAGAAAAAAACAAGAAAACAAAACCTGTTGAAGCCAAGCGATTTCGATAAGCCCAATTACTGATCACGATGTAAATAAATAACTAGTAGAATCACTATAAATATAAAAATCTTCTAGTTCATCCAGCAATTTGGGTGGCCATTGAATATTTGTTGATGTTGTTGTTGGTGGTGTTGTTGTTGTTCCAGCTGTGATGCTGGATGTCGGCAGATTGCACTGACTACCTACTGGCATGCTCAATATAACTGTAGAAGTATTTCTTTACTGGACCACAATAGGGACAGAGTTTCCAAGCAGGCCCATTGGTGTTTTTTTCTGTCCCTGGTATAACGGTGCAATTATGCAATAGACAAGATTCTCATTATCATAGAAAGGCTCAGCATACCACAGGTGAAACCTGGTGAAGATTCTCATTAAGACAGATGTTGTTCTGTGTAACATTTCCTACAGCGTTCTGCTCTGTACTTATCCCTGTGCATTCTCTAGCTTTACGCACAATGTAAGCCGGGTCCACGGGTGTCCCTAGTGTTATCAATGATGCAAATTGGACCTGGGCTTTTCTCCGCTGCGATCGAATTGTGTCGCCACGTATGAATAGATGGAGTGACCGCTGGTCAGCCGTGGTTAGCATGAAAAAAAGATGCTAGTGAACGCTTCAGGAATATTGAGAAGATGGCCAAAATGGTGCCCGTATTGCGCAAACAAATAAATGGGTAAGGCAAAAGTGCGGCTATACGGATGTAATGCTATTGTGTGATCTAGAACCCCAAAATGCACAAACCAAAAGGACCATTTTGTGACCCACAATAGTCTCTGTCCTTGCTCTTCTCCGCTCCCCCGCCCCCCCCCCTCCCCCCTCCCCTCCCCCCTTTCCCTTCGTGTTTTTCAATTCTTTCTATCTGTCCTTTACTTCGACAGTTTTCCCCTGATGACTAAAGCTCAAAAATGACATAGATGTAGAGAGACAGGAGAGAGAAAAAAGGGCGAGTGAAAGGAAGATAACGAATTTGAATGTGTGTTTCAGACAGAGAGATAGAGAAAGAGGGAGAGAGAGAGAGAGAGAGAGAGAGAGAGAGAGAGCCAGAGATTTTTAAAAAATCGTGGCGGAGGGGGGGGGGGTGACGCGGTTTTAGAAATAAAAGATATAGAACATGAAACTAGCCATTAGAAATTAAGTGAGTTCATTGTGAGAATCTATTCATGACTGCCAGTCTGGACGAGATAGAAAGTGGTTTTGCTGCTTTGCTAGTTTGTGCTTTTATTGATTTTTCTTTTTTTTTTTTTGTCTGGAAACAGGACATCGGATGGCTCTTAAACGGAAGTCAGAAAGTAGGCTAAGTAGGAGCTCTGTAATATTTTTGTTGGTATAAACTGATTTAAAATTTTCAGGATCTATCCACATTATGACTTGGGATCCGAAAGCTTGTGACCACCTTGAGCAAATAATTTGCCAAACCATCAAACTTCTACACTGAGATCACCGAGACAGCCACCCCAGAGGAAGTTGAAAGGCGTAGAATAATCTAACCCTAACATTATGGCTTTGAAAACATTGATTAATGCGCACACATAAAGTTGTAGGCCTTCATGTATTGTGAAGAGAGCCTGCCTGATGGAAGCCCAATGATCGGTATTATGTATCCTAGTGTCGTCATATCGTTCCTGTATACTAGTATGCCTATGTATTAAGCAGACTTAACTAGTCCTGAAGAAAAAATGTAATTTTAAAATTTCATGAAAAGTCAAGCAAAAGATTGACAGCAACAGTTAAATACCTTAAATGTAAATGGCCTGCAGATCTTATCTTGTCTACCTGGTAAGTTTAAGTATGTGTCTGTTTATTTTCATGTTTAAGCCATGCGCAGAATTGTACTAGAATCCATTTACTCTGTGGTGTTGATATTGAGCAGAAATTGACATCGCGTCGTCTTTCATAGTCTGACATCATATTTTTTTTTTTTTTTAGAATACGCACCAGGTATGAAGATTGACACTATGAAAACACACGACGCCGTTCTTGGGTGGCTTTGGTCAGCCTGTACTGCTGTGTATGTCAGTCTATAAGGTTTATAGTTGTGTATGAGAGTGTAGCCATGTAAGAATGAAACTTCTGTGCATTCACACCAGAAGAGTCGTTCTACTGACATCGTTCTAACTGCATCGCTATAACAACATAAGAACGAATAGTGAGTTCACACACATACACACAAATCGGTCATTAGATCTATATATAAAAAAATCAATAAGTCTATATAAGCATTCAAAAGTACTAGACGTGCGATTACAGGTCATCCGATTAAATGGATTTTAAATTGTGATGATGGTTATGATGATTAAGTGATTAACTGTTGCAGAGATTATGAAAGAAGAAAACGAATGGGGAATAGGAGTGGGCACGAGACGAGCCGAGTACTCGTTTCTCGCGAGCAAAGCCTTGATCTTGGCTTCTCGGGAAATGATCCACTACTCAACAGCTTGACTTGACTTGGTTTGTTTCGTCTTTCAACCTCCTTCGTGGTGGTTATCTCGATACTCAACAGCGAGAAGAGAAGTGGCAAGAGAAGAAAAATCACACGAGAAACGGACAGTCGCCAACGCGAAGCAGAGACATGAAGAGCGAGAAGCTTCTGCTCGCGTGCCGCCAGACCCAGGCGCCCGGCAGGCGGTCCGCCGTAGCTGACGTCGGCTAGATCTATTCAAGCTGGATTTGGGGGGGGGGGGGGGGGGGGAAGAAGGGGGGGGGTTCCTCTTTTTTTTT
>JBCEWB010246016.1:12447-23461 GCA_039654565.1 Peronia peronii
CCCCGCCCCCCCCCACCCCCCCCCCCCCCCCCCCCCCCTTCTCACCAAAAATTAGCAACTTCTAAAAGCCGAGATAATCCTACTTTCTTTGGATTGAAAGGCGATTGAAAGGCTTAAGAAAAACCAACAAAAAAAAAAAAAAAATAGTGGGAATCATTGGGCCCAGGCTCGGCATTGTGGCCAGTCCTTCTTGGTCTCGCTCAGCTGTCTGTCTCAAAGTCACGAGCCGAGCAATAGGATTTCTCTTCTCGGCACCGGTCCCAGCGAGAAGTGAGGTGACTTCCCGAGCTTCTCTCTCGGTAAAAAAAAAAAAAAAATGTACTACCCCTACTGTAGAGACTGCTGTCCACAGTTCAGTTCTTTTGTAAATTAGATCGGGCCTAATTCTAGCGTACTTTTGATACATGTGCATTTTCGCAGTGTCTATGGCCTTTTAGCTTTCAAAGCGCAAACATTAACCAACGCAGCTATTTATTTTATTTGTTGGATACTACACTTCGTTTCGTTTACTCATTCCACCTTCTAAAACAGTTTTGTAGTGGCGGAACCGGAACTAAATGGGAAAGGTTTTCTGCGTGTGGAAAATGAATTTGGTATGTTTCTCTCGCGAGAAGATGCCAACATCATGAGAAAAACAATGGCAGATATGGGGAACCTATGGGAAGGTAATGTACATGCTCGGTTTCGTGGCTCTGTGCCACCGTGCCCTGCGAGCTGCCGTTTTAAATTGATGTTTTTACATAGTACAAATATTTTTAGATACATCATATTTATAGACGTCAGTCTTCACGAGGGAGGCGACTAGATTACTTAATAAGATCTCTTGGGTCTGTAAGTCTAGAATCTAGACCTAGACGCCAGTACTATATAAGACTAAATCCAGCAGGCTGTTATCAATGATGCACTGATATAGAGTAGAGATATAGAAGTTAAGATCCAGATCTAGAACTGGAATCTAGTACATATCTAGATCAATGTAGCATTTGTAGTGTATGGTTATAGAATCTAGACTCAGCTATTTGGGCATGGGTCCGCTTAGTGTTACTTTACTATCTGGACTGGTGTCTGTTTAGCCTAAGTGTTAGGGGTTTACTAAATATCCTAGTGGGACTAGTTTTCACTGCATTAAGCACAGTGAGAGAAAATAGATCAAACATCAACAATACAGGATGTAAAGTAAAATTTCCAGTTACATTGGGAGGATGCATCATTGATAGATCCAAACATGATGTTTTGCGGTCTGAGTGAGTTGATATGTTGACCCACTTAGCTTCCATGTGAATGGATTAGATCCGGAGCCACTGTAAGTGTGGTAATACTTCAGAGCTTTGTCTGTTGTATTATATTGAAAATTTATTTCAGTTTCACAGAGAAGACTTAAAGAATTTGAAAATGCTTAGAACATAAACTTTATCGGAAAACTTGACTCTTTGCGCGACATCTCCCAGGCTAGCCTAGAAAACAAAATAAGGGAAGTCAGGCATGCACAATCACAAAAAAAAAGTAAACACAAAAACACACCAGGCGACAAAAACTGGTCTCTTGAGGACCCTGACCTAACTTAAACAGTAATCCTAACAAAACAAGTGTTTTCTTGTTCACAAAATTCTTTAAACTTTGCTTCAAATTCAGAATACGATAAAAATGTAGCACAAAAGATAGTTGACTGGGACTGGCTGCTTACCACAGGGATGTTTCTAGAAAATAGTTATGGGTCTGTGTAGCCAAAAAAAATCTATCTGGACCCAGGTCTGTACAACCACTTCGTTCAGAATTTCAGAATAGCCAAGATCGAGAGTCTAGATTTAGTCTAGTTAGTTTAATTTTCTCAGTCAATAAGTCCCTTGCTAGGGGAACGTAATTTTGAACCTCTTGGGTGTGATATAATATTAGTCTAATTGCAAGTATGACATGGTATTCATAATAGATTTGCGGCGTCAAGCCAGGCAGCTGGAAAATGAAATCGACCTCAAGCTTGTGTCTTTCAGCAAATTAGGGACCACTTATTCATCTCACAGAGATTTTGATAGGTAAGTGAAACATTTGACCTTTTGAGTATTACAGAAAACTTCTAGTGAAAGATCAGTTAAAATCAAGTATGTGAGACATAGTCGTCATTTTGATTGTAAGTAGATCTGTCATTGACCAGTGTTTCAACTACATTAAGATGTGTGGTTCTTAGTAGTACTGTGCATTGTTCAGTCAAACTCACTCACCCAGTCAGTTGTCCCTAATCTCAAAAAGAAATTCTCTGAAGCTGCATTTTTTTCTCTTTCTGTTCCTGATTTTTTCTTCAAACATGCATTTGCTTGTACCAGTTGAGCTGATATTAGTAATTTGTTGTTAAAACAAGAGCTATTGCTGTATTGCAGTATGTGTATAATATTCCAATGCCATTTTGTATTATCTGCTACAGTGCCATAAAAGTTAACTCATTTCCAACTTTCTATCACTCAAAGAGAATGATGATTTTCAATTCTTTTGTTTTTAGTTTGAAGTTGAAGTAAATTTAATGGTCCAGAAATCAACAGTTCTTCTCTGTGTCAAAGCATGTCTGTCAAAAATATTTATGAATGTTTGAATGAAACATATCCATGCTTAATATAATAGTGCGCGCTACATGGTGTAAGGAAAAAACGTTTTATAATTTTTTGTTTGTTTGTTTTGTAAAACTTGTCAAAGCAAATTATGTAAAAAACAAAGATCCATTGGTAATTGTGGTTGGTTGGAAGAGGAGGAAAGCATCTCAGAGATTACGTGTGACTTCAAAGTTTACTGCTTTCTGAGCTGTCATCTGTTTCTGAAACCATAGCTATATCTCTTCAACTTGCTGTTTATGTCTCAATGAAAATGCTGTCTTTGGCATCCTTATGCTGCAAAGAAAAAAAACTACAGGGCAAAAAGAAGATCTTTCATTCCAAATCCTGATAAAGTGGCAAGTTACGAAAATGAAAAGGCTAAGATAGCAAGGAGAAAAAGAGCTGTGTTCTAGTATATTTAGTGATATGTCAGTAACTCATATGCTCATAAATTTGGTAAAACTTGTAAACGGTGACTTCTTGTCTTCTTTACATCACTTTCTGCCACTTTCGTCATGGTGAATATGGACTGATTGTTATCAGATTGGATTATTTTCAGTGTCAAAAAGAATATATTTTTATATTAAATATTTTCTGCTGAGCTGGAAGTTAATCCCGTTGCTAGGTTTGGCACCAGTATGTCCATTCTGTTGTCTCTCCTGTTTCACATCAGTGATCTTTGTCTGTGACCTGTAAATAAGAATATCCATGCCAATACCAAATTTGTTATTTTTTTTTTTTTTTATGCAATGAATATACTTTGTAGTATTTGATATTATTTGTCAATTTTGTGGTCATACTTCACTTTCTGAGACGTGGGGTACCTTTTACAGGAGTATAGTACTTAAACTTTAAAACAATGTTAACATCACAGACCCGACAGTGAAACTATTTATCAGTCATCGGTGACCAGTTCAAAATTTCTATAGTTTGTGGCCATCTCTTTTCTCTTTTATAAACTACTCAAAATTCTCCTTACATTTAGTTATATTGGTCTTTTCTTTATCCTGAATCATATTTATCACATTGAGTTCAAGAGGGTTAAGGAATTGAGAGGGTAAAGATTGAAATATATTGATCAGTATGCATTCATATGAATTATAAAGTGTTCCAAGCAATGTGGTAGCTTGTAAAGATGGTTTTTGGATACAGGGTATGGTAGTAACAAAGTTTGCAGTGGTACAGTTTTCATGTGTAGAGCTGAATTCATCCAGTGTGTGCCATAGCTGACCATTCTATCTGTGCCATCCCTTTCCCACAGCCTCCCACTCTCTACTAACATAGCTAATACCCAGGCAGAGGCCAGGTAAGAGAATCGATATGATCCTTGCAAGTTCCCACTGTCTCGCATCCCCTCTCACAGCATGGCATGGTTAGGGATTTTTTGTTTACTAATTTTTGTTTTTCTTTTGTTCACTTCCCTGATCCTTACTTCCTGATTTCTCCTAATAGTTTATTTTCATCATAACATACCATTATATACAAGATTATTTGCCTCCGTGTTACCTGTAGTAAACTCCACATGTAAAAGAAAGAGTAAATTAAGTGAAAGATTGAAACAAAATACGTGGGAGTTTTGATGCAGTGAATAGATTGCAGTTTATATTCTCTCTTTTTATATTTAAGAGAAATTTTTTCTTGTATACCACATCTTTGTTTGGTGTGTGGCACATAATTTACATGTATATTGAAATGGAATTTGCATATTGGGAAAGTAAGTTTTTTTTTTCTTCTTTTTTTAATCCCTAGTATATTTGTATTTGTATAAATTGCACTCAAGAGAGGATTCTGAAATGATGATGAAATCCATTGCTGTGAATCCTTGCAGTGTTATAGGTGCAAGGATGATTTGCGATACAGGATATGAGAGTTTCATTCTAGAGTCTATGATAAGACTTACAGTGGAAGGTAAAAAGTAGAAGGATATTATCGAAAGAAATTAATGCTCATTTCATGGATAATATTGTCATTAGTTCATACATTATGCAGTTTCTTGACAACGTGCACCTCATTAGTTCCATCCCATTTATTTTTTTTGTGTCACTTAAATGCCACAGTAGGACTTGAAAATGGAAACAATATCGCAGTATTTTGGGGAGTAGAATGGAAGCTGTTTACTAAATGCTGACATGTGGAACATTATGGTTGTCGTGTTTTTTGGTGTTTTTTTTTTAAGTTCACATAATATATATATTTCCTGACCAAATTGACTTCCTATAAACTTCTGTTCCTTACCAGCATGTTCAGTTCAGATAATTAGTAAACCCTGCCCTTTACCCACCAAACCTGTTTTAATCATCAGCTTATAGCAGACACACATCAAAATTCATTAAATTGTGAAATGTATTTTTGCCTAATATTGTCTTCTGTTCCATCAGTTTACAGTGAGTCTTTCTAAGTGTTATCTGTCAATTTTGATTCTCAGTCTCAGTCGAGATCATTAGATGAAATGTTTATGTATCCGCCCTATTCATTTTGTTGTTGTTGGTATTTTTTTTTTCTAGTGTCAGAAACGTATTCAGAATTGACATAGTGACAATGAAGTCACCATTTTTACCTGTTTGCTATATGAACATTTTCAGAAAAGTTTGGGTCACTGGTATAGGTCAAGGGCTTCCATTCTCTTCCTATCCCAGGTTCAGCAGGTAGAGTGTCTTGGGTGATATCTGATACATTTCCCCATTGACCACACCTCCCCTCCTCCTTCCACCCATTCAGTTGTGTACCATTTCAAACTTCTTAATTCCATCTGGGGGCCAAAAAAAATCTCAGAAAGAGACTCTTTGAAATGTTGAGTCTGCATGTTGATAAACTTATGTTATTCATGTAGTTAGATTATTGTATTAATTAAGCATTTGTTCTTTTCTTTCTTCTCAATGTTTAGGTAATAGCTTTTTTTTCTTTTCTTTTTTTTTTTTTGTGGTTAATTTGTTAGTGAATCACGATGGCATGTTGGTATAATATCTGAATAAAGTAACAGATTATTTCTGTTATAGTAAGATAAATAATGTCATCAGTTTTCAATAAGATTGTCATAGTTATCACGTTTTGAGAAAAAGATGATCTTTGTGATCATTGTATGTCTACATGCAGTATGTGACGGTTTTCAGTGAAAATTTGCTTTTGGAAATCATAGAGCTTGAATATTACAGAAGATTATAATACTGAACCTTGGTCAAAGACACTAGCCCAGTCAAGACAAAACACTTTTTGTTGCTTATGCCTGTTGTTACATCTATTGTGAATAACCAAAGAGTTCCCAGCCTAGGAACAAAATCACCCCTAGAAGGAAGAATTCATCTTTGTGTGGTTTATATAACTGTATGTATTTAGTCCTGATATTCTGATATTTGCTCACCTTCACTTGTTTATACTGATTGTGATGTTTTGAACTAAAGCTGAGGAAACAGTTGACTGAAATGTAGTTGACAGCTCTATAAGTCTCTACAGTATTGTGTCCTGTTATTCACGTACATGTCTTTGCTCATTATCAGTTGTTCACACTGAAATAAGATTATGATGTTTTGAACTGAAAATTATGATACAGATAATAATGCTAGTGGTTTAAGATTTGGTTTGTTGTCAGTCACTTTGTTATGAGAGAAGTGTAAATGTTGTTTCAAAAAGTTGCTATTTTTCATTGGGTAAATGAGCAGAATAGGTTGTCAACCTGACACTACTTATATTTTATATCAAGGTAAAGGCAGCATGGACGTGAAATAAATTTTGTACAAGGGAATAGGCATAACGGGTCTGAGACATATATCAAATTTCATACAGAAGTTGTTAGTATTGTCTATAAATCGGTGTCTTTCTTTTTTTTTTTTATATCAAGTTAAGAAAGAGAAATAACTATTGCATAATTGTACTGTTATTTATTCAAGATTAACCCGAAGACAAACAAATTTTCTTTCCCCATTTTTATTTTGCCTCTTTGCCTGTGGTCGCAAGTAACATACAATTATATTTTGTATTTCAAGTGGCAGAAAGAAAATATTAAAGGAAAGTTTCTTAATTTACATATCAAGGTACCAATTGCAAGCCTTGTAAATCCAAAATTAGTAGTATTTTTGTCTTAAAATGTCCCTTGGAAACCCTCCTATATCAGGCTTTTATGTCGTGCAAGTTTGCCAGAGGGAAACTGTCATAACTTTATAAGGCATGATGCAAGAGGGTTTCCAGTGGGTATTTTAAGACAAAAATATACAAATTTTGAACATATGTGGTTTGCGACTTCATGTTGCATGGTTGTAGACTTTAATATTAATTTGTCACTGTTCCCTCATTCTTTTTTTTTTTTTCCATTCTTATGATTATGATGATTATTTTCATCAGTTTGTTGCTCTGGATGGATTTTGTTCATGTTGCAGCTGCAGTCTCATTATCAACTCTTCTCCTGTATTAGGCAGAAAATCTAAAGAATGTTCTTCTAAAGTGTGATGAGAGATGTGCCGTGCATTTTGTTTTTCTATGACAGGAATTCTGTCGTGTTATTTTGTGAATTTTATGATCAGTTTTTGGATGATGTGAAAACAGACACATTAATTTATGTGATCGGCAGTTTCCTGCAAGAAGTATTGTTGCTTACAGGTGTCACTGATTTTGCTCACATTTATTTCCATTAAACCAGGAAGCAAAACAAACAAAAAAAAAAGAGTGCAACCAAGAGACAAACTACTTATTCAGTTCATTGTGGACACAGATAAATATTTTACAGTACCTCAGTTATGCATCTGAACAACAAAAAAATTTATCATGACATGGTTTTCAAGGTTTATTATTATAATTAGAAGACGAAATGAAGACTAAAAAAAATATTTCAGTCGTTTGTAGAAAACTTTTACACAGACACATTTTAGATTACAATTGATTTTAGCATTGAGAATTGTAGCATTTTGTCATATATGTTAGTTTTTTTTAATTTATGATATCCATTAACTTAAGCTTTTTTTCCTTTTTGATATAGTGAAGCTGACTGACCAGTTTTAGACAAAAACTGGCGATGAAGGGCCTGAAATTGTGCCAACACATATTTTTTTTTTTTTTTTAAAATGGAGGAGACATATTACTAAACCTGTAGGTTTCACATGAATTTGTTTTTACATTGCAATTCATCATCTCAGTTTACAAACGTTGTATGCCCACTTCCATCAAAATTTAAGGAACAGAACATCTTTAGGCCTAAGCTAATATCAGAGGCAGAATTATCACAATATGCTGTACATAGTCATAGTGTAAAGTTGAGATTTTGATATTGCGTTCAAGAATGGTCTTATGAACAATGAGATGTAATACAGTGTTAGCTCAGGCTAACATATTTACATGCATGGACATACAAACAACATTTGTAAACTGACTTCACGAAATGTTGGACCTAAAAGTAGGATACATGTATTTATTTTCCATCATACTGACAAGAAAATATCACTTGAAATTTATTTTTATTTTATAGAAATGGCTATAAGTCTTCTTGTTAGCCTTGAGTTTGTTTCACCATATCGGAGAAGCAGATATGGCCAACACATATTCACTTGCCTGTGTAGTGACTTTTGGCACTGAATCAAGATATTTTATACTTGACAAATACACTTGGGTTGAGGATTTGCCAGTTTAGAACCTATGTACATATCTGTGTCCTGGTTTGGAATATCACTGCATTGTTATGGCATAGAATGAAGTTGAAACCATTAAGTCTTTACAGCAATATTGAAGAATTCATAGGGGGTATCAGATCAGATATGATGGCATCAAGTGGAGTTTTTATCCAGCTGTTACTCCCCCTTCCCATCCCACCCACCCACTTACCTTCACACACACACACACACACACACACACACACACACACCACACACACACACAAACTAACTAACTAACTAAGGAAAAAAGCAAAATAAATTTGGATGGACATGAGTTTTATATTTACAAGTAAGGTTTTATTTTTCCATATTTTTATTCACATCAGGAGGTGAATAAAATTTATATACCTGGAATCTTATTTAACAAGTGGTATTGTGTAAGTGTGCTTCACACACCAAATATGACAAAATTCAAGCTTTATTTTTTTAAACTTCAAATTGTTTAAGAATAGTCAGAGAGAATTCACACATATCGGGACGCTAATAAAGAAAAGAGCTCTTGGCTAATTTATATGATAATAAAGTTGTATAACTTGCTGTAGATATTATTCATCCTGAAAACACTTTTAAGGGACCAGTAGTGATGAATGATTCTAATCGTCCACCCTGATAGTTAATACTATTCGTTTGCTCCATCAAGAGTTCTCTGGTGTCTATCATAGCCATCATAATCAGACTAGAAGATATGCACAGTGTCTACAAGTTCTTTTCTTGAAATCAATCCTTACAGAATTATGGTGATAATGCTAGCTTTGTTTGTTTAATTGTATTTGATCCTTAAGAAATGGAAACCACATATCCAGTGCCACATATTTCTCATTTCATATTTAACCCAAACATTGCAGATGGTGGTGGAAGAAAAGGACAGAAAAATGGTAAAAAATTTATAATTGGAAGATATGTTTTGAAACCTCACAGAAACTTCTGTCCATGTCAAACAACAACAATTATATGTTATCGCTGTCAGTACATCTGTTCATCAGTGATACAATATTATCATGTTGTCAGATAGGTTTTAGAGGAACCAATCCACAAGTATAATATTTATTGTCATGCACTGACAAAGCACTGTATAATAGAGATAGGATGTTGACTGTCACTCAGTTTCAGGAAGCAGTAGTCTGGAAGGTGACAGAAGACATTTTAGTTGTAGGAAAATGTTGTTTTACACTCACAAAGCCAGACCAGATTACTGTAGCTTCTGTGGATATTAAAAATGTCAGTATCTCTTTAATTTTTCCTCTCTGCAGTGACACAGCTCCCTTATTGAACAAAGCCAGCAGTGAGCACATGTTTGATACAATGGCGATGGAAATTTCTCAGCTCTTATCCAAGGTAAATGCCTTACTTTTAAAATGTATGAGATTGTCATTCCATTGTAGCTTAGGTCAGTTTTTTTTTTTTTTTTTTTTTCATTTTGCATTTCTTATGTGTTTCTGTTTTTATACAGAAGATAGTTGATAAGATTGCTGTGTTGCTTTTTAAAATTTTTTTTATATCTTTAAAAAATTTATGTCACACCATATCAGTTTGTATGATTATCTAGTTTATCAGTTCATGTGCATCAACCGAGTCACATGTAAACATTTTCATTTTTAACTTTGTTACTGTTCATCAGTTAAATTTTTTTTTTTTTAATCTATAACGGTCAATTTGTGAACATCAGCCTCCACATGTAGAAAACATATCATGTTGACCTAAAACAAACTCATTGTTGTTCTTATTTCCAAAAAATTTACTTGCATTCTGTCAAATTTGTTCAGTACATGCTTAGATAGATCATCCATGTCTCATGTCAGAAACATTGTTTATTATTTGGTTCCAGTTGACAGAAGTCAATGATCGCATGGTTGAGTACACACAGAACATCTCCTCCTCTTCACCGAGTGCCGCCCTTCTGCACACACTGCAGCGACACCGAGATATCCTACAGGATTACTCACACGAATTCCAGAAAACAACTGCTAATATCACAGCGATGCGGGAAAGGGAGGACTTATTGGGGTCTGTTAGAAGAGATATTAGGTACAAACTCTTGACCTTTGTGGTTGTTGTTGTCGGCTACCTTTAGTCTCAAAAGACCATAGTGTGGCTTTCTGTAGGGTTTTATCAAGGCATTTTTTTTGTGTCATTGCCCCAGTCTCTAGTTCAGTTAAATCTTCAGACTGGAAAAGATCTTGCTGTATGGCTTGCCTTCCAGTCCAGTACCCAGAGCCCAAGGTATTTCTTCCACAGGTGTCCATTTCCATGGTCTTCAAGTCCTCTCTCTACAAATCTTTGTAGCATAGCTGAGATCTGCTTCCCTACACTAGTTCTTTCTAGAAGATATAGTAAAATTCTCCTTTTTTTCCATTATGAGAGCCCTGTCTACATTTCTGTTTTTCAAGAGAAAAGATTTCTTTCAAACCTTATATTTTCATTTTAACTCTACAAGTGCGCCGCCCTGTATATATCCAACAGGTGAAACTCTCTTTATAGTGCGTATCCCGGATTTATACGGTCTGGCCTTTCCTTCTATGTCCGTCGCATCGCTGTGATACTTCTCAGCTTGTCGACAACAATTAGGTTTTATCGGACCTAGTATTGTCAAAATGCCACGTAATAGGTGCGGCTGCATCTAAGTACGAGATCTTTCAATAGAATTATTTTTTTTTCTTAGAATAAGATTGTGAGAAAGGCGGTAGATAAGAGTTGAATCCCGGCAATAGGTAACAGAAAGACGGAAGAAGAGAAATCAAAGGCCACATGGCTCGCTCAAGTCCTCTCAAATGGTCTGAAACTACAATCAAAAGAAACGAT